>MU089896.1:0-57454 GCA_014858505.1 Corymbia citriodora subsp. variegata
ATCGATATTAACCACGAATTTCAATCCGATATCGGGTATCGAATTTTTAAGGATGTCGAGACTAAATATTGGACATTGTCTCATTGATTCTCGGATTTATCGGTAAGCCCGAAATATTGGAAAAGAATTCAACGGGTCGAGTTCTGGAGCCAAATATTGGGAATTTGTGCTTCAAGGGTAAAAAGACCAAATTACCCCTCTCTAGATATTTGTTTAGATATTTGTCTTATTTTGTCTTATCTTATTTTATTTTTCTTTTTTCTTTTTCTTTTCTTTTCTCTTTCCTTCTCCCTTAAGTTTCGGCAGCCCTGCCTCCTCCGCACGTTTCCCTTTCTCTCTCCCCCTTTTTCTTTCTCTTCCCCCTCACGTTTCTTCCCTTGGTCGACAGCCACTCACCCATCTCTTTCCCATCTTTGACTTGTCAACTCTCACTCTCTCTCTCTCTCTCTCTCTCTCTTGGGCAGCACGTTCGACACCCCCCCTTGCCCAGCAACTTCTTCTTCTTCCTTTGTTTCTTCTTCTCCTCCTTCGGCCAACGCTGGCTTGCTGCTGCTGCTGCTGCTGTATCTTCTTGCTGCTGCTGCCATCACCACCGCAGCACCGCCGTCCAGCCAACTCGCCGCCGGTCCGCCGGTCTCGTCGTCCGCCGGCCCCGCGAGCTAGCTGCACCGCTCCCCCTCCTCCTCTGTCCGAGTTTGCTGCTGTCTGCTGCTGTTCCTGCTGTTTCTGCTTGCTGTTTGCTGCTGTCTGCTGCTGTTTCTTGCTGTTTCTGCCGCTGGAAGTTGCTGCCGTTGCTGCTGGTTGCTGCTGGCCGCTGTTCGGGACACAGCCAGCCGCTGTCCAGCATCGCCAGCCGCTGTTCGGCTGCTGTTCAGCACAGAACAGCTTCATCGGAAGCTGTTTTGTTGGAAAACGGCCACCGGTTGTCGCCCGTCGTTGTCCCCGAGCGAGCCGCTCGTTGTCCTCGCCGCCGTCGTCGCGCTCGTGTCGTCGGAATCGCTAAATCCGTGAGTCGATTTTCTAAACCTTGCTTAGGGTGCTAAACTCCCTTAGGGTGATTAGTTTAATGTTAAGCATGGTTAATGTTGATGATTGGTGTTTGATTATTATTGAGTAAGCTTGTTTAGTGTTAATCGCGGTTAGAATAGATTAACTGCGGTTAGATTAAAGTAATCTTGATTGGGTTAATTAACCGTAGTTGGGTTAGATTAATAACCATGGTTAGAATAAATATTATTATTATTTTTTGGAATAAAATAATAATTATTTATTAAATTCGGAATTATTATTTATTATTTTCGGAATTAAATATATTATTATTAATTTCGAAATTGGTGGTTATTATTTTTGGGTAATAATTAATTAATTGTTTTTGGAGAATAATTAATTAATTAGTGGTGGATGATTAATATTATTCTTGGATGTTGAATATTGATTATTGGATAATTATTAATGGAATATTTTTGAGTAAAGTATTATTTTCCGAAAGTACGTTATTAATTAATTGTGTTAGTATTGACTGATTGTGGTGAATTATTGTTTGTATTTTCCTCACGTGGATTATATATTGAGTGGATTATTATTCGTATTTTCCTCACGTGAATTATATGTTGAATACATGTATATATGCTGCCTTTGATGATATTGTTTAATATATACTCGGTGGAGTAAATTCACGGATTGCGATTGTGAATTAGGGTTGAGTATATTCAGCATATTCGTGTGACTACGTGTGAAAGACATTTGTATTCGTGTGACCACGTGTGAAATATTATCGCATTACATGTAGAGTTTGCGATGAATTGATATGTACAAGCACGAATCATGTCTGCATTGGCTGCATTACAAGATAATGAAATGAGCATGATTAACTGATGTGCTTGCGTGGTCACGTAAGAGCCCGTCACCCAGTGGGGGATCTGTGGTGGACGAAGTCCGTATTATCGGAATACCCGGGCGCCGGATGCGGGTCGCGGTAGAGGCCGGACCTATGCTCTTTGTGAATGCCGTCTGGGCGCCAGACGTTGCCGTGCCCAATGCAGTGGGACGATGCCCGGTTAGGCCGGTAGACTGCCAACTTGTGTGTTGGAAGGAAATTCCCCCAAAGTGTTGTTAATAAATGGAAAACGAGAAAGTGCATGGTGCATGAGACAATTGAGAGGTGTTCTGATTGTTTGATATAATTGCTGCATCGAGGTGAGCATATGATAAATTGTATCATGCAGGTTGCGTGTGGCAAAAGCGAGGTAAGGATGCCTGTGATTGCAACTGTTAACTGTTAATAATTGCATATGAGCCTTGGTCTAATCATGCATCTGTTAATAGTCGATTGGGTGTTACTCTGTTGTTGAATTGCTGGCGATAGAGACATTGCACGTCAGGGCGCACTCGAGGCGAGTAGGTCTCCTAACCGAGGCTTAGGATTTTGACTTGCTGAGATTTATCTCACTGGTTATTGAATAACCACTGTCAGGTCCGTAGGATGGAGGATCGACGCGCGTAACGGCTCGTGGCCGTTTTTGAAGGGAGTAGATTGACCTCAGCTTGTTGGTTTCATTGGCTCAATAGGAAGATGCCCGTGGTAAGGGCTTGTACTTGTAAACTTCCCAGGGTTAATCAGTAAATAAATAAAGCAGTACTTTGGAATGTGTTATTATTGGGTTTTCCTGCTATCCCTGCTTTTGTAATTGACTGGGGATTATGATTCGCTTCCGCATGCGTTTAATTAAAAGATAAAAATAACGGTCGGCGATGGATCCTGGAGAGTCGCAAATCAAATGACCGCAAGAGAACAGGGGTTGTCGCGGACTCGAGGATCGGGTCGTGACATCCCCGTCGATTTTGGTATCAGAGCCTGGTCAATGTATGGAGTGATAAGGTGCGATGGGTTTTGGGATAGTTAGTTAGGAAAACACCCCGTGCTTGTGTTTGTTTATTTGATTCTTTGGCTTTAAGCGGGTCGTTCATAATTTCTAATTCCTCGTGGGATTGGAAATAAGGTTTCAGTGATAATTTTGTAAGACGAACGATCCTGATTCGAGAGCTTTGTGGAGGGGCAGTTGAAGGATGGGCTAGTGCTAAAGGGAGAGCACTAGGGGATCCTAGATTTGATGAAATCCTACAGGCATTGGAAACCTTGGGTATTGAGATAGGGCAGTGAGCTCAGATTCAAGATGTTGTTGTTGTTGCCGTTGTTGTTGCTCCTATCTCACCTTGTAAGTTCTGTGGGTTGGAAAGAGGATTGATGATCGGTCGATGCTTAAGTTGGTTGAACCATTCCTGAGTTTGAGTTGTCCAAGTCCATTAGGGTGAGTAATCTTGAGGCTGCAACCTTCTGGATCAAGGAATTGAAGTAAGTGTTTGCATTGTGGGAATCCTCAAAGGAAGATCAGATAGCCCTAGCAGAGTACCAATTGTAAGGTAATATTAGCATGTAGTGAGAAGTAAACCAAGGAAGGGTTTTGCCCAAAGGTACCGTCCTCGAGTGGAATACTGTCAACAAAGTGATCAACGGAGAATACTTTTCTGAGTGCACGCAAGAGCAGAAGGTAATTGAATTCCTACAATTTCGTCAGAACCATTTTTCAGTTGTGCAATAGGAGGTTAAGTTTGCAGAGTTCTCAAAGTATGCACATAGAATGATTGGAAATCTAGTAGACCGAGTCAGAAGGTCGGAGATGGTTTGAAATCGGAAATTAAGGATTAGTTGGTGCCCTTGAACCTAAAGGACTATGATGGATGGTACAAGAGAGCCCGACTGATTGAAAGGATATGGCAGAATGAGTAGCTGCATGTGGAATGGTTTGTACCTTATATGGATAATCATGGGCTTGGGAAAAAGCTAATGATAAGAGGAATGGCATTGGGAAAAATCGGAATATAATTAGAATGCCAAGTGTTGGATTCGAAGGCTGTAACTATTGGTACAACTTCCCAGTGTGGTTATGTCACTTATGCGTTAAGTGGTTTGGAAGCCACGCATTTGTTTTCAGCAGAATACTTTATTAAGTTGGTGAGGCTAAGACTGAAATATTTGGAAGAGGTTCTTAACAGGTTGACCCAGTTAAAGGATAAGGTTGTATGCAGTAGGATTGTTCATATTGTACGATGGTCATTAGCGATCAAAAAGGAATTGATCGATTTGTTTGTGTTGGCAATGTACAATTGCTATGTGATGGTTGGAAGGGATTGGCTTATTAAGTATTGAGTTACAATGGATTGCTAATGGAAGGTAATCCAGTTTAACCCATTAGGTGGGGTTAGTTTTGAGTTTACTGGAATCAAGGAGGACCCTCGATTCCTTTGAAATTTGTTGTTGAGAGTAATTCATTTATTGGACGATTGAGGTTAAATTGTTAATTAAGGAATCAAGTATGGATTGTTGCACCTATGCATTGACTATCGGCAGTATGACTAAGGGACGGTCACGAACAAGTATCAATTACCAAGGATAGATGACTTGTTTGACCCACTTCAAGGAGTTTTGACATGTTCCAGGATAGACCCAAGGACGAGCTATCAGTAATTGAGGATTAAAAAGGAGGATAAATTAAAGACGACATATCGTATGTGATTTGGTCACTAAGAGATTACCGTACTATTGTTTGGATTAATTAATGCGCCAGTTGTTTTCATGGATTTGATGGATTTAGTGATTAAAGCGTATTTGGATTAATTCGTAATTGTGCTCGTGAATGATATATTGGAAATATTCGAGGATTTAGAGGAACACGAACAGCACTTGAGAGTGGTTCTATAGACCATTCAAGAGCATAAACAGTATGCCAAGATTAATATGTGCGAGTTTGGATTTACTCGCGTTGCTTTTGTGGGTTGAGTGATTTTGGACGAAAGAAATTCTATGGATCTGCTAAGATCAGGGCAGTCATGATGTGACCAAGACTTATGACAGTGGCAGAGGTTCAGAGTTTTCTAAGTCGAACAGATTATTACAGACGATTCGTAGAAAGGTTCTCTACGATAGCTACGTCTCTGATGTGAAGGTTAACGAAGGACGTAATAATTTGAATGGACGGATAAGTGAGAGCATAATGTTTAAGAGCTTAGGTATAAGCTGATTATCGCACCAGTTTTGAGAATTTAGTCTAGTATTGGAGAATACGATACTTATAGTGAGGTGTCGTATAAAGGATTTGACTAAGTGGTAAGACAACAAGGATGAGTAGTTGTTTACGCGTCACGACAATTGAGGGCTTGTGAAGTTCAGAATGTGAGCTCATAAAAATTCGGTGGATCAGATTTCAAGTGTTGACGATTGGTCCTGTGAAAACGAGCTCATGAGTTGACGAGCTGGAGAAAGTTTTGTACTTTGGAGTGCTCAGACGAGGTTAAAACCGTGAGGCTTGGTATGGGACAGGCCAAAGCGGATAATACCTCTATGAGATAAAGCATGTTTAAAAGGGACTTTTGTTACAAGTGGTGTGGTGCAGTTCGTAGATGCCCATGACGACTGATCCGATGAGGGCGGGGAGTGGTCGCCGGGGCCGGAGTGCCTGAGCAAGGAGCGACTCCTGGCAGGCTTCTAGGATGTTGAAAGGGGCAGAAATGAACTGAACTACAGACTGGTAAAAAGAGAATGCTTGTGAAATAAAATTTATTCGAGTGGTATAACAGAGTCTATTGGAACAAGGTCAAAGAAAGGACGATCGCTGGTTCAGAGATGGTCTAGCAGTTAATGGATGCTGTCAAGTTGTCAGTGACAGATAAAGGACAACGCAAAGCTGCTAGAAAAGCGATACAGACAAGACTAAGACTGTTGGGTTGTTAAGTTCAGTGTTGCATTGTTCCTTGAGGTGTCGTCGATAAGAGGGATATATCGATTTGGACACTACCAGTACTGTAGCTTAGTGGTATGTGGGATAAAGTTCTATAGGTCCAACTGAGAATTCGAAACCGGGAGGTGTAAGCAAAGTTGCTTTTGGCAGAATCATATAAGGTATGGCCTATGGGAACCGAAAAGGAATTGGAAGCGATTTGGTACATCAAGGTACAGAAGGAACGACTTGGAGAAGTGAGGATGCAATGAGACATTAATACTCTCATCTGTTTAAGGATATTGGAAGCTTGGCAAATTTCGAGGACGAAATTTTTATAAGGAGGGAAGAGTTGTAACATCCTGAATTTCGACCCATTTCAGGATACATGAAATGGTTATTTTATCAATGCACTGTTAGTTACGTTTACTCTGAATTGATCCCTCACGAGTTAACTAACTGTTCGGCAAGGCAATTAAGGATCGGTACGCGTACGACTAGTGAATTTAATCAGGGATAGACCGCTCGACCATAAGGATCAAAGAGGAATAATACTACACTATTGCAGGCTAATTAGCGAACGGAAATAAATCGATTCGGCAAAAGTACGAGGTCGGATTGCGGGTGATTCCGCACGACTTTGATATTAATTGCGAACGACGTTAAACCGATTTCTTTTTGGTCCTGTACTCAGTGTGAGAAATTAACCTCTCGTGATTACATGATAACCGAGGATCGCCCTGATTCGAATGCACGATCGTGGATTGAAAAGCTATCAACCACGGGTCAAACACGCGAGAGCCCTTAAACGCCGCCCGAAAGTTAGGTCGTACTAAAGTCGCGATTGATCGATGTTAACCACGAATTTCAATCCGGTATCGGGTATCGAATTTTTAAGGGTGTCGAGACTAAATATTGGACATTGTCTCATTGATTCTCGGATTTATTGGTGAGCCCGAATTATTAGAAAAGGATTCAACGGGCCGAGTTTTGGAGCCAAATATTTGGGAATTTGTGCTTCAGGGGTAAAAAGACCAAAATACCCCTCTCTAAGTGCTTGTTTAGATTTTTGTGTTGTTTTCTTTCTTTTGTCTTTTTCTCCTTTTTCCTCCCCCATCTTCCTCCGCACATTTCCCTTTCTCTCTCCCCCTTTTTCTTTCTCTTCCCCCTCACGTTTCCCTCCCCCGTCGACACCCACTTGCCCCTATCTCTTATCTCTTTCCCTTACTTTTTGACTAGTCTACTCTTCTATTTCTTTCTCCCCACGTTGGCCGCCCCCCTCCTTCCTCCGCAAGTTTCCTCATTCCCCACGTTTCTCTCTTTTTCTCCCCACTTTTCCATGTTGACTTTCCACTTTTCCATGTTGACTTTTCTCTCTCTCTCTTGGGCAGCACGTTCGACACCCTCCCCCTTCCCAGCAACTTCTTCTTCTTCCTTTCTTCTTCTTCCTCTCCTCCTTCGGCCAACGCTGGTTTGCTGCTGCTGCTGCTGTATTTTCTTGCTGCTGCTGCCATCACCACCGCAGCACCGCCGTCCAGCTAACTTGCCGCCGGTCCGCCGGTCTCGTCGTCCGCCGGCCCCGCGAGCTAGCTGCACCGCTCCCCCTCCTCCTCTGTCCGAGTCTGCTGCTGTTCCTGCTGTTTCTGCTTGCTGTTTGCTGCTGTCTGCTGCTGTTTCTTGCTGTTTCTGCCGCTGGAAGTTGCTGCCGTTGCTGCTGGTTGCTGCTGGCCGCTGTTCGGGACACAGCCAGCCGCTGTCCAGCATCGCCAGCCGCTGTTCGGCTGCTGTCCAGCACAAAACAGCTTCATCGGAAGCTGTTTTGTTGGAAAAACGGCCGCCGGTTGTCGCCCGTCGTTGTCCCCGAGCGAGCCGCTCGTTGTCCTCGCCGCCGTCGTCGCGCTCGTGTCGTCGGATTCGCTAAACCCGTGAGTCGATTTTCTAAACCTTGCTTAGGGTGCTAAACTCCCTTAGGGTGATTAGTTTAATGTTAAGCATGGTTAATGTTGATGATTGGTGTTTGTTTATTATTTGATTAAGCATGTTTAGTGCTAATCGTGGTTAGAATAAATTAATTGCGGTTAGATTAAATGTAGTTGGTTAATCGCGGTTAGATTAAAGTAATCTTGGTTGGATTAATTAATCGTAGTCGGGTTAATTAACCGTAGTTGGGTTAGATTAATAACCATGGTTAGAATAAATATTATTATTATTTTTTGGAATAAAATAATAATTATTTATTAAATTCGGAATTATTATTTATTATTTTCGGAATTAAATATATTATTATTAATTTCGAAATTGGTGGTTATTATTTTTGGTAATAATTAATTAATTGTTTTTGGAGAATAATTAATTAATTAGTGGTGGATGATTAATATTATTCTTGGATGTTGAATATTGATTATTGGATAATTATTAATGGAATATTTTTGAGTAAAGTATTATTTTCCGAAAGTACGTTATTAATTAATTGTGTTAGTATTGACTGATTGTGGTGAATTATTGTTCGTATTTTCCTCACGTGGATTATATATTGAGTGGATTATTATTCGTATTTTCCTCACGTGAATTATATGTTGAATACATGTATATATGCTGCCTTTGATGATATTGTTTAATATATACTCGGTGGAGTAAATTCACGGATTGCGATTGTGAATTAGGGTTGAGTATATTCAGCATATTCGTGTGACTACGTGTGAAAGACATTTGTATTCGTGTGACCACGTGTGAAATATTATCGCATTACATGTAGAGTTTGCGATGAATTGATATGTACAAGCACGAATCATGTCTGCATTGGCTGCATTACAAGATAATGAAATGAGCATGATTAATTGGCGTGCTTGCGTGGTCACGTAAGAGCCCGTCACCCAGTGGGGGATCTGTGGTGGACGAAGTCCGTATTATCGGAATACCCGGGCGCCGGATGCGGGTCGCGGTAGAGGCCGGGCCTATGCTCTTTGTGAATGCCGTCTGGGCGCCAGACGTTGCCGTGCCCAATGTAGTGGGACGATGCCCGGCTATGCCGGTAGCTACCAACTTATGTGTTGGAAGGAAATTCCCCCACGGTGTTAATAAATGGAACACGAGCAAATGCATGGTGCATGAGACAATTTGAAAGGTGTTATGATTGTTTGTTATAATTGCTGCATCGAGGTGAGCATATGATAAACTGTATCATGCAGGTTGCGTGTGGCAAAAGCGAGGTAAGGATGCCTGTGATTGTGATTGTTAACTGTTAATAATTGCATATGAGCCTTGGTCTAATCGTGCGTTTGTCAATGGTTGATTGGATGTTATTCTGTTGTTGAGTGGTGAGCGATAGAGACATTGCACGTCAGGGCGCACTCGAGGCGAGTAGGTCTCCTAACCGAGGCTTAGGATCTTGACTTGCTGAGATTTATCTCACTGGTTATTGAATAACCACTGTCAGGTTCGTAGGATGGAGGATCGACGCGCATTACAGTTCGTGGCCGTCTTTGAAGGGAGTAGATTAACCTCGGCGTGTTGGTTTCTTTGGCTCGATAGGAAGATGCCCGTGGTAAGGGCTTGTATTTGTAAACTTCCTAAGGTTAATCAGTAGATAAATAAAGCAGTACCTTGGAATGTATTCTTGTTGGGTTTTCATGCTATCCCTGCTTTTGTAATTGATTGGGGATTATGATTCGCTTCCGCATGCGTTTAATTAAAAGATAAAAATAACGGTCGGCGATGGATCCTGGAGAGTCGCAACTCAAATGACCACAAGAGAACAGGGGTTGTCGCGGACTCGAGAGTCGGGTCGTGACATCCCCGTCGATTTTGGTATCAGAGCCTGGTCAATACATGGAGTAATAAGGTGCGATGGGTTTTGGGATAGTTAGTTAGGAAAACACCTCGTGCTTGTGTTTGTTTATTTGATTCTCTGGCTTTAAGCGGGTTGTTCATGATTTCTAATTCCTTGTGGAGTTGGGAATAAGGTTTCAATGATAATTTTGTTAGACGAACAATCCTGATTCGAGAGCTTTGTGGAAGGGTAGTCGAAGGATGGGCTAGTGCTAAAGAAAGAGCACTAGGGGATCCTAGATTTGATGAAATCCTTCAGGCATTGGAAACCTTGGGTATTGAGATAGGGCAGTGAGTTTAGACTCAAGTTGTCGTTGCTGTTGCCGCTGTTGTTGCTATTGTCTCGCCTTGTGAGTTCTGTTGGTTGGAAAGAGGATTGATGATCGGTCGATGTTTAAGTTGGTTGAACTATTCCTGGAGTTTGAGTTGTCCAAGTCCGCTAGGATGAGTAACCCTGAGGTCGCAACCTTCTGGATGAAAAGATTGGAGTAAGTGTTAGCATTGTTGGAACGCTCAGAGGAAGGTAAGATAATCTTGGCAAAGTATCAATTGCAAGGTAATGTGAGCATGTAGTGGGAAGTAAACCAAGGAAGGGTTTTGCCCAAAGGTACCGTCCTCGAGTGGAGTACTGTCGACAAAGTGATCAACGGAGAATACTTTTCTGAGTGCATGCAAGAGCAGAAGGTAATTGAATTCCTACAATTTCGTCAGAACCATTTGTCAGTTGTGCAATAGGAGGTTAAGCTTGCAAAGTTCTTGAAGTATGCACATAGAATGATTGGGAATCTAGTAGACCGAGTCAGAAGGTTGGAGATGGTTTGAAATCGGAAATTAAGGATTAGTTGGTGCCCTTGAACCTAAAGGACTATGATGGATGGTACAAGAGAGCCCGATTGATTGAAAGGACGTGGCAGAATGAGTATCTGCATGTGGAATGGTTTACACCTAATATGGATAATCATGGGCTTGGGAAAAAGCTAATGATAAGAGGGATGGCATTGGGAAAAATCGGAATATAATTGGAATGTCAAGTGTTGGATTCGAAGCCTGTGACTATTGGTACAACTTCCCAATGTGATTATGTCACTTATGCGTTAAGTGGTTTGGAAGCCACGCATTTGTTTTCAGCAGAATACTTTATTAATTTGGTGAGGCTAAGATCGAAATCTTTGGAAGAGGTTCTTAACAGGTTCTTACCCAGTGAAAGGATGAGGTTGTATGTGGTAGGATAGTTCAGATTGTACGACGGTCATTGGCGATCAAGAAGGAATTAATCGATTTGATTGTGTTGGCAATGTACAATTGCTATGTGATGGTTGGAAGGGATTGACTTATTAAGTATTGAGTTACAATGGATTGCTAATGGAAGGTAATCTAGTTTAACCCATTAGGTGGGGTTAGTTTTGAGTTTACTAGAATCAAGGAGGACCCTTGATTCCTTTGAAATTTGTCGTTGAAAGTAACTCATTTATTGGACGATTGAGGTTAAATTGTTGATTAAGGAATCAAGTATGGATTGTTGCACCTATGCATTGATTATCGGCAGTATGACTAAGAGACGGTCATGAACAAGTATCAATTACCAAGGATGGATGATTTGTTTGACCACTTCAAGGAGCTTCGATATGTTCCAAGATAGACCCAAGGACAGGCTATCAGTAGTTGAGGATTAAAAATAAGGATATACTGAAGATGACACACCGTGTGTGATTTGGTCAATACGATATTACTGTACGATCAGTAGGATTAACTAATACGCCAGTTGTTTTTATGGATTCGATGTATTGAGTAATTAAGGCGTATTTGGATTAATTCGTAATTGTGCTCGTGAATGATATATTGGAAATATTCGAGGAATTTACAAGAACACGAACAGCACTTGATGGTGGTTCTACAGACCATTCAAGAGCATAAACAGTATGCCAAGTTTAATATGTGCGAGTGTGGATTTATTCACGTTGCTTTTGTGAGTTGAGTGATTTTGGACGAAAGAAATTCTATGGATTCGCTAAGATCAAGGCAGTTATGATTTGGCAAAGGCCAAGACTTATGACAGTGACAGAGGTTCAGAATTTTCTAAGTCGAACATATTATTACAGGTGATTCATAGAAAGGTTCTCTACGGTAACTACGCCTCTGATACAAAGGTTAACAAAGGACGTAAGAATTTGAATGGACGAATAAGTGCGAGCATAATGTTTAAGAGCTTAGCTATAAGCTGATTATCGCACCAGTTTTGAGAATTTAGTTTAGTCTTGGAGAATACGATATTTACAGTGAGGTGTCGTATAAAGGATTTGACTAAGTGGTAAGACAACAAGGACGAGTAGTTGTTTACGCGTCACAACGATTGAGGGCTTGTGAAGTTCAGAATGTGAGCTCATAAAAATTCGGTGGATCAAATTTCAAGTGTTGACGAGTGGTCCCGTGGAAACGAGCTCATGAGTTGACGAGCTGGAGAAAGTTTTGTACTTTGAAGTGCTCAGATGAGGTTAAAACCGTGAGGCTTGGTATGGGACAGGCCAAAGCGGATAATACCTCTATGAGATAAAGCATGTTTAAAAGGGACTTTTGTTACAAGTGGTGCAGTTCGTAGATGCCCATGACGACTGATCCGATGAGGGCGGGGAGTGGTCGCCAGGGCCGGAGTGCCTGAGCAAGGAGCGACTCCTGGCAGGCTTCTAGGATGTCGAAAGGGGCATAAATGAACTGAACCATAGACTGGCAAAAAGAGAATGCTTGTGGAATAAAGTTTATTCGAGTGGTATAGCAGAAGTATGGTCAAGTTTGTGAGACTACAGTCTATTGGAATAAGGTCAGAGAAAGGACGATCGCTGGTTCAGAGATGGTCTAGCAGTTAATGGATGCTGTCAAGTTGTCAGTGACAGATAAAGGACAACGCAAAGCTACTAGAAAAGCGATACAGAAAAGATTAAAACTGTTGGATTATTAAGTTCAGTGTTGCGTTTCCCTTGAGGTGTCGTCGATGAAAGGGATATATCGATTTGGAACACTACCAGTACTGTAGCTCAGTGGTATGCGAGATAAAGCTCTATAAGTCCAACTGAGAATTCGAAACCGGGAGGTGATAGCAAAGTTGTTTTTACAGAATCAAATAATGCATAGCCTTTGGGAACCAAAAAGGAATTGGAAGTAATTTGGTATATCAAAGTACCGAAGGAACGATATGGAGAAGTGAGGATGCAATGAGGCATTAATACCCTCATCTATTTAAGGATATTGGAAGTTCGGCAAATTTCGAGGACGAAATTTTTATAAGGAGGGAAGAGTTGTAACATCCTGAATTTCGACCCATTTCGGAATAGGTGAAATGGTTATTTTATCAATGCACTGTTAGTTACGTTTACTCTGAGTTGGCCCCTCACGAGTTAACTAACTGTTCGGCAAGGCAATTAAGGATCGATACGCATATGACTAGTGAATTTAATCAGGGATAGGCCGCTCGACTATAAGGATCAGAGAGGAATAATACTACACTGTTGCAGGCCAGTTAGCGAATGGAGATAAATCGATTCGGCAAAAATACGAGGTCGGATTGCGGGTGATTCCGCACGACTTCGATATTAATTGCGAACGACGTTAAATCGATTTCCTTTTGGCCATGTACTCAGTGTGAGCAATTAACCTCTCGTGATTACATGACAATCGAGGATCGCCCTGATTTGAATACACGATCGTGGATTGAAAAGCTATCAACCACGGGTCAAACGCGCGAGAGCCCTAAACGCCGCCCGAAAGTTAGGTCGTACTAAAGTTGCGATTGATCGATATTAACCACGAATTTCAATCCGGTATCGGGTATCGAATTTTTAAGGATGTCGAGACTAAATATTGGACATTGTCTCATTGATTCTCGGATTTATCGGTAAGCTCGAAATATTGGAAAATGATTCAACGGGCCGAGTTCTGGAGCCAAATATTGGGAATTTGTGCTTCAGGGGTAAAAAGACCAAAATACCCCTCTCTAGATATTTGTTTAGATTTTTATCTTGTTTTGTCTTGTCTTATTTTCTTTTTCTTTTTCTTTTTCTTTTCTTTTCTCTTTCCTTCTCCCTTAAGTTTCGGCAGCCCTCCCTCCTCCGCACGTTTCCCTTTCTCTCTCCCCCTTTTTCTTTCTCTTCCCCCTCACGTTTCTTCCCTTGGTCGACAGCCACTCACCCATCTCTTTCCCATCTTTGACTTGTCAACTCTCATTCTCTCTCTCTCTCTCTTCCGCCCAGCTTGCGCAGCACGTTCAGCCCCTCCCCCTTCCCAGCAGCTTCTTCCTTTCTTCTTCTTCTTCTCCTCCTTCGGCCAACGCTGGTTTGCTGCTGCTGCTGCTGCTGCCATCACCACCGCAGCACCACCGTCCAGCCAACTCGCCGCCGGTCCGCCGGTCTCGTCGTCCGCCGGCCCCGCGAGCTAGCTGCACCGCTCCCCCTCCTCCTCTGTCCGAGTCTGCTGCTATTTCTGCTTGCTGTTTGCTGCTGTCTGCTGCTGTTTCTTGCTGTTTCTGCCGCTGGAAGTTGCTGCCGTTGCTGCCGGTTGCTGCTGGCCGCTGTTCAGGACACAGCCAGCCGCTGTCCAGCATCGCCAGCCGCTGTTCGGCTGCTGTTCAGCACAGAACAGCTTCATCGGAAGCTGTTTTGTTGGAAAAACGGCCGCCGGTTGTTGCCCGTCATTGTCCCCGAGCGAGCCGCTCGTTCCCCTCGTCGCCGTGGTGGCGCTCGTGTCGTCGGATTCGCTAAACCCGTGAGTCGATTTTCTAAACCTTGCTTAGGGTGCTAAACTCCCTTAGGGTGGTTAGTTTAATATTAAGCATGATTAGTGCTTTTGATTGATGGATGATTAGTGTTTTATTATTATTTGATTAAGCATGTTTAGTGTTAATCGTGGTTAGAATAAGTTAATTGCGGTTAGAGTAACTATAGTTGGTTAATCGTGGTTAGATCAAAGTAATCTTGGTTGGGTTAATTAACCATAGTTGGGTTAGACCGGTAACCATGATTAGTATTAATAAATATTATTATTATTTTTGGAATAAAATAATAATTATTTATTTAATTCGGAATTATTATTTATTATTTTCGGAATTAATTAATTTGTTACTAATTTCGAAATTGATGGTTATTATTTTTGGGTAATAATTAATTAATTGTTTTTGGAGAATAATTAATTAATTAGTGGTGGATAATATTATTCTTGGATATTGAATATTGATTGTTGGATAATATTATTCTTGGGTGTTGAATATTTATTGTTGAATAATTATTAATGAAATATTTTTGGAGTAAAGTATTATTTTTGGAAAGTACATTATTTATTAACCGTGCTAGTATCGATTAATTTCGATGGATTATTGTTTGTACTTTCCTCACGTGGATTATATATCGGTGGATTACTAGTTGTACTTTCCTCATGTGAATTATATGTTGAATACATGTATATATGCTGCCTTTGATGATATTGTTTAATATATACTCGGTGGAGTAAATTCACGGATTGCGATTGTGAATTAGGGTTGAGTATATTCAGCATATTCGTGTGACTACGTGTGAAAGGCATTTGTATTCGTGTGACCACGTGTGAAATATTATCGCATTACATGTAGAGTTTGCGATGAATTAATGTGTACAAGCACGAATCATGTCTGCATTGGCTGCATTACAAGATAATGAAATGAGCATGATTAATTGATGTGCTTGCGTGGTCACGTAAGAGCCCGTCACCCAGTGGGGGATCTGTGGTTGACGAAGTCCGTATTATCGGAATGCCCGGGCGCCGGATGCGGGTCGCGGTAGAGGCCGGACCTATGCTCTTTGTGAATGCCGTCTGGGCGCCAGACGTTGCCGTGCCCAATGCAGTGGGACGATGCCCGGTTAAGCCGGTAGACTGCCAACTTGTGTGTTGAAAGGAAATTCCCCCAAAGTGTTGTTAATAAATGGAACACGAGAAAGTGCATGGTGCATGAGTCAATTTGAGAGGTGTTCTGATTATTTGATATACTTGTTGCATTGAGATGGACATATGATATACCGTATCATGCAGGTTGCGTGTGGCAAAAGCAAGGTAAGGATGCCTGTGATTGCGATTGTTAACTATTAATAATTGCATATGAGCCTTGGTCTAATCGTGCGTTTGTCAATGGTTGATTGGATGTTATTTTGTTGTTGAATCGTTGGCGATAGAGACATTGCACGTCAGGGTGCACTCGAGGCGAGTAGGTCTCCTAACCGAGGCTTAGGATCTTGACTTGCTGAGTTTATCTCAACCCGTCGTGGTTAACATTTTTCAGGGCCATAGGATGGAGGATCGACGCGTGTTATGGCTCGTGGCCGTTTTTGAAGGGAGTAGATTAACCTTGACTCGCTAGTTTCACTGGCTCGATAGGAAGATGCCCGTGGTAAGGGCTTGTATTTGTAAACTTCCTAAGGTTAATCAGTAGATAAATAAAGCAGTACTTTGGAATGTGTTATTGTTGGGTTTTCCTGCTATCCCTGCTTTTGTACTTGACCGGGGATTGTGTTTCGCTTCCGCATGCGTTTAATTGAAAGATAAAAAATAACGGTCGGCGACGGATCCTGGAGAGTCGCAAATCAAATGACCGCAAGAGAACAGGGGTTGTTGCGGACTCGAGAGTCGGGTCGTGACAAATTTCATCCTTGAAAAGCGTTTGCGGCCTTAACCCTTCTCTTCGGTGCTGGGATTTTCTCTTCCTCGCCGTTCCCATGATCCTTGTGAATGCTACAAGTCGATCCCTTTTCCTTTCCTTCTGCCTCTACCCAATACAAAGACTCCAATAAAATAATTTCATGGGGACATAATCATAGAAATTGTCGAGAAAATTTAATTGCTGAGGATACGAGTACAGTTTTTATTTTAATGCTTTGATGCATGATGATTATATATAATTTGCCCTCATTGTTATTGCTACTAGGCGTAAAGCAAATACACCTCCAACACATACACTAAAGCCGTCCAAAAAAAAAAAACAAAGCAATTCAGCAATTACTCAATTTCCTCCTCGAAATTTCATATCAAGTGTGATGTCAAAGTTGTGTGAGAAAAAATAAGAATAGGATATTATGAGGAAAAGAGAGTTATGAAGAAAATAAATTTGTTATTAAAAACGTGTCATTTTGTTTGTTTATAGACAACCAAACAACACATTCTTTGGAATAAAAACCTCATTGAAAATATCATTACTGCTCATAATCAATCATCACTTCATCACTTTTTTTTTCCATATCAATAATCATTTTTTTTTCGTTTCCAGTAATCACTTCTTTTTACATCCAATTCAATCTCTTCTCTTAATTATATATAGATAGCAAACTATTTCAATAGGAACCCGTGGATGTTTCTTCTGAGTTCTTCGCACACGTTACAAATTCACATCACTGCTTTGGATGTTTGAATTTGCCATTTCAAAAAGTTCAACCACACGTTAGTCTGGTAGCGTTTATTCACTACCAGAATAAAGGATGACAAGATTAAGGATTAAATCAGAAAGTGTCTTTGCTTCTTGAAGACAATCAACATGCAGCATGGCCACAGCAATTGCCAAATAATTACGTGGAAAGAAGCCACATCATCTTCGACCACGACCTAATCATCGTTACAAATGACGATGCTTCGGCAACACAAATTGGCTGCTTACGTAAATAGCTACCACCAAGATCCTGAAAAGAAATCTTCATACAACTCCCACTTTTAAGGTCGATTCCATCAACATACAAGGAAGCTTTCCAGTTTGCCTTCGAATGAGAATATACGTCATCAGGTCTGAGATACAGATCAAACTGATTGCTCACATAAAAGTTCTTGAGCAAAATACAAATCCTTCTCTTTCATCATGCATTCTTGTTAGAGGACCAATCCTTATCTTTCCTGTGTCCACTGAGAATACGCGAAATCTGCAAGCCTCTGCTAAATGCTTCATTGAAAAGCATCCGGGTCTGGAATTCTGAGACAAACGGAAACCAAGCCAGGAATGCAACTGGAGCGAACAGGAAGAAACCCATAATGATCTCGTAACCACGGGCAAGAGTCCGAATTGATCCCCAAATTCCAAGTTGGACGGCGAGAGGTTTGCAAGCTTGTGCAATCTGGAACATCATAAGCACGTAAAGTCACTGATCACTATGGTCCGTTAAGTACTGTGGTGGAAGGAAACAAGGAATAAATATGAAAATTAGATATACAAAAAACAAAAAAAGAGAGGCTTTAACATGAGGCGAAATGCAAATGCAATCAAGCGGTTTCAAAATGAAAAAATAGACCAAACCGTAATATCACTACATGCATGTAATAATGACAAGCAATCATGCTTACCAACTAAAAGAAGAAAAGAGAATTTATCAAGTGTGCATATAGTCCATAAAATAAGGGCAAGAGAGTAGCGTAACTAACCAAAAGCATTCCCCAACCGGTCGGCATGAAAGCAAGAATGCAAACCATCATGTCCCGCATTGTCAAGTGCAGGAGGACAATCAATGTAATCAAACTGGCGATACAAGCCAAGGATATCAATCCTTTGATTAGCCGCACGAGATACAGTAATTTTGCCCTCACTTTTGATCGACAAATAGAAACGGTCTGCAAAATACAAATGAACATTATACGACAGCCATTTGTTCCCTCAGCATCAAGTGCGCTAAGAAGAAAAAGTTATTTCTTCAAACTACCCACAAGACTAACATCTCTAAGTAGTTGTAGAATCTAAAGGAATTGGTAGAATCGTATAAATAACGAACAGCATCTAGGAGGACAATTCAACGTGGCCAACCAGCAAAAATCAGATAAATTGCCGAGTTTAGAAAAGCAGCATGAAATTACTCTTGGTGGTGTTCACGTTAGTTGAAAGATAAGACATGGAGCTGGCCAACAGATTTTGAAAATTCTCGCCAGCCGACTAAAACCAGATAAGTATGGCCAATGACAATGATGATTATGATGATGATCATCATCATCATCATAAGGTAGGCTTCAAGATAGAAGCTGGGAATTTGATGGTCTCTTTGACGATTGCAAATAGCTCAAGCTTTTGGTTTTGGTGTAGCAAGTTCATAAAAGTTAAAAGAGATAATCATATATAACTAGTTTTACTAACGCATTGATAAGAAATTTTTGGAAGACTTTGGAGCAGGACAGAACATGTATCCTCACCTTCGTCACAACCAATATGAGGAAGATCACTAGCCATGATATGCCATAGACCTGCATTAATGCCAAAGAGAAAGATGAATACTTTGATGACACCCCTATATCGTGATCTCCTTTATTCTTGTTTATTTCCCATTTGATAGTAAGCCAAAAAACAAAAGATATAGGATGAAATAGGAACAAACGACTTACATACCAAGATACTTTTGTTATGCTTCACAATATTCAAGTGATACACAAGACCATATTGATATATGAAAAATCGTAGCGCCAATATAATCTCAATTATGGCTCCAGACATTCCAGAGTGACGCAAATGTTGTTGTTCCTCTTCCCACCACGTTTCCCAACTTTTTTCAGGAAGCACAATTCCACCTTGGCTACCGATCCATTTCTTCCAATCTATCCAATCATCAACAATCTTCTGCCACTCGAAACCAGAAGGATTAAATAGGAAAGGGGCAAAAAGCCAACTCCCAACCATGAACCACATGTATAGTGTGATCAAGATATTAGCAACAGCACCCTTATAAGATTGACCAAAGATTTGGTACACGAGTAGCAAAATCATTAATTCAAATCCTTTGACGAAGTGACTGCGGGAGTAAACTCTATAATTGTCTGCAAACTTGGCATGGTACACACCAAAACTGCGACTAGTAGCCCTGTATTTTGCGCCTCCGTGAAGTAAAGTTCTTCCATAATAGTGTGTCTTTGTTCCAAGAGAGAATGTGAAAAAAACGGGGGCAAGTTGCAATTGCATCATCACAAAATCACTAAGTGCATTTAGAAATCCCCTTTCCAAGCCTATTTCCATCAACATAGGCAGTACCATTGAAAATCCAAATTGTAAAAAAGATTGGGAGGCAAGAGCCACCTGGAGAGACTTATTGTCCCTAATTATTGGCTGAGTACATAGTTCCTTTTCAAGCCCGCTAAGAACTAAATAAAGACGGCCATAAAGGAAGAAATATACCGTAAGCACAGCAATCTGCCATAAAAAAATAATGAGACAAATTTCAGAACTTTGAGATGTATAAAAAGAAAAATACAACGATAGGAGGAAAACGCCGACTCACCAGAGTACTGAAGTAATAGCCGATGGTGGTGAAATAACATGATAACATTCTGAAGAAATCAAAACGATTACCAAGTCGGTATATATCTCTACTCAAAGTCTGCTCCCCATTTCCATTGGCTACTTTAGCCTCGAACATGGATATCTGGTTTAGACCCACATCCCTTCCTTTTCCAACTTGTATATACTCATGATGAGTTATATCGCCTTCACGAAGCGTAGAATTGAAGCCTGAAAGAGAAAAAAATCAGATATAATATACATGTAAAGCTAAAGCCAACAAGATATAATAGACAAATCCAAAGACCCACGTACCGGCAAATATGTCTTCACTCAAATTGATAGCTTTTGAAGCTTTACTAACACCTCCTCTTGTAAGGTGAAACAACCGATCAAAGACATCAGGATGACCATAATGGAAACGAACCCTTCATCAAAAGTAACAAATGGAGCAAACAAGATTCATCAGTTATTCATGATTATATCATAAGATACATAGAGAAATCAGAAGGTTACTAAAATTGATGCACTTACAATGTCATGTGACAGTCCGATGGGTTATAAAGTGGATATTTTCATGCGTCTTTTGAAACATCCAACAAGAGTTTTCTAACATCATTTTATAAATTGTGTTTGTTCCTCAACATCCTTATATAGATACTTTAAAAAAATTGTCTCATCAAACATTGCATTTGTCTCTCTTCCAAACCACAATATAGGACTAACAAACTCATTAAACCTGGTTATTTTTTGCATTAATCTTGATGAGAATGGGCTAAAAAACTTAAATCTTACACTTGCTAAACAGGATCAATAATCGCTAATTGAATGTAAGCAGTTCGGTGGATTTTCCAGTTTACTTAAACAGAATTCAAATTTTCACCTATGACCCAAATTTTATTGACTCAATTGGGAGCCCCAATTCCGTTTATGGCACAAGTTCAAATCAAATAATTAAAAGTTGCACAACTTTTGGCATCTTTGGCTTCATGTACGTACATCCAAATGGTGTCAATGCCCTGCAGTTCTAATCTTTGCCTTCCCCGTTCAACATTCCCGCGGAAAGAGAAAAAAGAAAAACCAACCCCCAGAACTTTTTGTTTGGCCTAGGCCTTTTGCACTCTATAGGACTCATCATGTAAAAGCCTACAACTCTTCCATTACAACAGCAACCACAGACTCTAAATTCATCAGACATACTGTAGTCATATCTTTCAAAAGTTACAGATAGAAATAACTTACTTTAAGGGGTTGGCCAATAGTCTTTGGCCAATAGTCACAAAACTAGCCTCCTGATTCGACATGAACCAACCAAGAGATGAAACACTGCAGTGATCGTAAACGACAGTTAGCATTGCATAATGGTATTTATCAACAACATTCGAATAAGAAATTGCAATTTCAACAAAGCTTACCTTCCAGTGAAAATGTGCTCCCGAAGTCCAAGAATTGTTGGATACCTTACACTATCATGCTTTTTGAGAAATTCTTGTAGTAAATTCCTCATTTTCAATGCTTCTTCCATGTAATTGTCCTAAGAAAAAAGGAAGATATGAAAGTAAAAACAAAGAATGAGGTATATTCCTTAAAGTGTTTCTGATAAAAAAAATGCATGATACCTGGTTCATGTCAATTGTTTGCAAGCCTTCTCCGCGAGTAAATATAATGGCATGATTCTGATTTTCAGGTTTTCCTTCACCCAAAATAGCAGGTCCTGGAAGCCTTATCCTATATATCACCTGACCCAGACGTGAGTGTCAAGTTATTAATACTTTTTGGCCAAAATTGTGAGCAACATAAAGATCTAGGACAGCACGAAATGGCAACGGATGGTCAATCATCCATAAGCGACCTGACAGACTACTGATGTTTCTAGAAGCAGGCAGAGGACATACACGAAAGGAAGAGTCCGACTACACTTAGTCACTCTTAGAACTGGTAGAGGAGTCCAACCCACAGGAATGGGTGTGAATCCCCAGGCTAAATTCCTCCCTCTTACCTTTCTTCCCTAGCTGACTACATTTTCATTGTCTCTTTTCGTTTCTTTGTCGTCACTACTTATTTTCTTTCCTTCGTTTGTTTTTGAATCCTTTTTATTAAATTTGCAATTTTTTTCCTTGTCCGCCTTGCTTTCTTTTTGGGCTTTCTACTTAATATGACACGCACTTTCATCCTTCAAATAGGATAAAAGGACACATAAAAATTATACAAAATAGAAGATCGGTTCAAGTTGTGACACTATCTAAATCAAAATCATTTTGCTCAAAATTTTACTTAGAAAGTTTATTCATCAATAGGTGAGTTTAAATTGGTCCTTTCCATTGCATAAAATTTAAAGTTTCAGCTGTTTTCAACTTCCAAGAGACACTAATCAATTTTTTAATAGGAGTAGGAAATGCTACTTGGAAAGCATTGCAGACTATAAGTTTCTATAAATAGCGTGGAAACAAAATTGAAGCAAGATTAATCTCAAGATTGTGTCTACAGTTTGTCTTATTCTCACTCAAGTCGAGAGCAAGCTTCACCTGAACCAACTTTTCAGCTGACCCTGAAGAGCCAACTGGCTTCAGGAAAGCAGCCTTCATTAGAGTTGAATAGTAAGCCTTCTGGATGCTCTTTTTGGACCTGTCCGTGTTAGGTTCTTCGACCTCATCAATATAAGCCACACGGATAGATGGATACCTGCAAATTGAGCAAAAACAGATATTGTTAAAATACAACAACCAACAGATGATGATTTAAGTGAGAATGAACACATACTCTTTCATAAGCCTCTCAATATCCTGTGCATGTGGATCCTTAGATCTTTTCTGGGCAATATATTTCTGACATGAGACCACATACGTGAACTTCATGTCGGCTACTGCTTGACATTGGGCCCGATCTCTGTTTAGCTCTACAGCCTTATCACCTTTCTCTAAAGCTGCACATTTGCAATATCAAAAACAACAACAATTCACCTGTTTATATTAGAATAAATAGCCAAACATCATAATAAGCAGTAGTCATATCCGTAGAGAAGATTGAAAAGCCAGCTACTGCATAAGTCTCAAGCAACTCAAAAACTTCAATATAGCTAATCATGAAAAGAGCACACACCTCCAATATCGGCATTCTCAAGAAAGGCCTGAAGCTCCAAAGCTTTCTGGTAATACATCATACCTCTTACTGTCATCATTAGCATATTTAATCAATCGAATGACAAGAGAAACATGCAGAGAGAGATATAACAAATGCACAAATGAATCTTTCCTCTTTGTTTCTTCCCTTTCTGGTTTGGTTGCGAGGACTTGAACTCTCCATTTATAAACGTTATGGACTTTCTAAATAGCTAAAAGTGTTAACAGAATGCAACTAATTTTTTTTTCTAATAAACATAGAACATTCTAACAAATGAAGCTCGTAAACTGATAGTCAATTAGTCACGGTTGGAGGTCGTCCTTCAATTGGGTTAAAAGAAGAAATAGGGAAAAGAAGAGATGGTCATTCAAGTTATTGGTAGAAAATGCTTAAATCAAGTGATGCGACCTATAATTTCTTAAAATAGAGACTCGAAGTATAAATGCTCTGAACCACAAGATACATACAGACCACAAGTTTCTTTGTTTTTATCATTTTCTTTCCAGGAACGATTGGGTGAATTTCCAATTTTCATCATGGTTTTATTTTTTTTTTGGGGGGGGGGGGGGCGCGGGAGAGAGAGAGAGAGAGACCAGTTCTAGTCAAGGTCTGCCTCTATATGATGCCCAAAGACAAAGTTGTTCTTCATGATGTTGTCTGAGTTGCTCTTCATTTTCACAATTCATCGCTCAAGAAAATTGTTCCATTCATCTGTAAAAGTTGTGATAGATCTCAGAAAAAGAAGACAACTGCCAAAAGAAAAACGTAAGTACATCAAGAAGACAAACCAGGAAAAATTTTCTGCAAGTAAAAGAGGATTGAAACTCCGTCTTCATTTCGCATGTCCAATTATGCAACGAGAAGAGGACTCCTCGTTGTAGTAAGGAGTCAAAATGCTGACATTGATTATCGCATTAGAACCATGAGAAAGCTACATGCAATGTAAGGACCACATTATAGATGACTTCTTCTTTTTTTAAATCTAAATTCAAGCATGTTACTGGCATTTGATCTCTGTATGAGTAGTATACTAATGAATAGCTTGCTGTCCCTATAAATACGAAAAAAATATGGGACAAGTTTATGTACCCCATCCCGATCTTTATGATGTGCTGATTTGTCCATATTACCCACGGTTTTTGGACTCTTTTGTTTATTTAATTAAAAATTCTCATAATATCAAAGCAAATAACTTAAAAAGAAGAAGGGAAAAAAGGGAGGTTATTATTGGAAGCCTTCACAATTCAAGTAGGAAACGTTTGGAAAAATAATGAAATGATGTTACCAAAACCCGAACACTTCATTTAAGGAAACTAGGACTAAGAATACGTAAGTGAAGAATGGCAGTGGGGCGGGGTCATTGGGTATTCACATAGGAACCACTCATGCTAACCAACGCTTTATTCGCTGGAAAATCATAAAATTTATAACTGTGGAAAAAAGGGCCTTACGAGAAGGAAAGCATATCGCGAACTTGAGGAGCAGCTGGCATTTCCATAAACAACGAATTGGAGAAGAAGGAAATGCGCCTTCTGGCCTCCAAGTTGGAAGGTACGTCCCTGGCGGAATCCTTTGTGGTGAGCAATAAATGAAGCCGCTCAATCTGCGAATTGATTTAAGTAATGATACAGGTTACAGCAAGCTAGAGAATACACATAATTTCCTGCAAAAACAAAAATGAAAGGGCACCTTCTCCTTCCAAGCTTCCGTTGCTGGTTGAATAGGAAACTTAATAGCCCTAGCAGATGCAAATAGTATGTTTTTCTTCTCAAGTTCAGTAATTTCCCTGAACAACAAAGAAATAAATTTGCGTCATAAGGGTATCACCAGGATGAAACACATTCAAGATTGCACCAAGATGCCAGACCGGCGTATATGATCATCCACCATCATGTCTTGTGTGAAAACTTCAAGCATATCTTGGAAGAGATCCACCACTTCTCCGCTGTGTTCTGGTTTATTGTCTAACTGTAAATATACAAAATAAGAAGAAGAAAGTGATTATTAAATAGTAGACTATATTAACCAAAAGTTTAAAAAAAATACAAACAGCATATAATCATTACCAGCAATTCGATGAGCTTAACAGAGAGTTTGCACAGGCTTGGAAGAGCACTCATATTCAATTTACTTATCAGATTGCCATCTTTTACATGTGTATCGACTTGCGTGAAAATCGAGTCAATAGCCCTGGGACCCAGCATTAGAGACCAAACGGGGCACATTAGAACCAGTAGGCTTCGGTCGTCCTACAGAGATTTAAAGAATAGGTGACCACATGTTGTGAAGCCGACTTACTGATTCTCACGCTTTCCTCGAACCAAAGACCGAACGATGATTTTGAACTGAGCATAGCATTCGCGAATGGCACAAGACATGTAGTAGTCCGTCTGCATTCTCTTTTCGAGCTGCAGGTCCTTACCATTGCTGTCTTTAGCCATCTCTATTGCTATAGGTATCTGCATGATGATTGTAAAGCAGATGTTAGGAGGGGAACTCGAATGCATAATTAGATATCACTGAACCGACCTTGCTGGCTAGTAAAAATAGAGGCCATTGGATAATGTCGTCAGGTATACTATCAGCCCAATATGGCACAAGCAGAAGGTTCACCTCCCTGGAAAAGCAAAACAGGAGCAATTAAATTTCAATTACTGATAAAAGTTAAGTAGCAGCAAATAATCTGTTACTAGAAGAGATTGCAGTGGAGTCTGGCAGAAAAATTATCGAGGGTGATAATCATAAGAAAGACATTCTAAGCACCAAAGACCTATTGCTAATAAGATCTTCTTCTCTGAAGCTGCCAATTATTGTGTTCCATAATTGAGCGAATCTTGCTTTGTCCATCTTTTCTTCTGATGAGGTCTGTCAGCGTAAACAGAGAAATGACATGAATACGGCTGCTGAATTCTTATAATAACTAAAATGAGGTCAATCATTTGAATGGAAAACAATCATGCTGACTTGTGGAGAACTCTTCGTAGCGATTAAATGGGCTTTGAAAGCGTCCCGCAAAGAATGGAAACGAGATCTAACCATTCCCAATGTCCATATCTGGGGATTTCAAGTAACAAGGAAATGGAAGACAGAAGAAAATTAGTAAAACCAAACTAAAATTTCTCCACAATGTTACCAACTGCAAATTAAGGATTAAAAAAAACAAATAATATCACTGATAAAGGGGACTCATGATTTATTCTTATTATTATGTTGACCAAAAAAAAAGTCTTAATCAACTCTATTTGGATGCATGTGAGGAGGGTCCCTGGACATATGCATACAAACGGTTACCAGGTAATCAAGAAACATGCAGATCCATGTCAAATGAAGATAAAAATGCAACACAAAAGGACAAAAACTACATCAATCCATTGTTTCGGGTACATTATCGGAAAGATATTCACGATCCAAGTTCCTAACAGTGCTCTCTGTACAATGTACAGATTAAGCAGCATACCACCAAATGAAGAAGACAGCTCTTTATATACTTCGCAGAAATTTGAAACTAATTTGACACGAGCTAAGAATCCTGTTCTGAAGCTAGCAAATATCGTAAGTAGTAAATCAACTAAATTCAGGATGACTTTGCCCCGATTCCTGCTGGTGACGTCTAGATTGCTGCTTTTACAGTAGACAAAATTGCTCTCTGTTGTCCTTAGTCATACCACGGATGGTGTTCTGTCATAGAAAATGCACGGGTCCATGCTATTGAAAGGTAAAAGATCATTGCTAGTAGGCCTTATGAAAAGTGTTAAGAGGTCAGAACCAGAAACTTCACATAATTACTTTAGTGCAATTCCCACCAAAAAAAATAAAAATTACATAAAACAAGCATGAGCAAACCCATAAGAGCCACTATTCGACATTTTCCAGTTACCTCCCCGAGCCGACGTACTGCACCACTAAATTCTCCACATAAAGAGGAGAATATGGCATACCATATTTGAGTATCCATAAAGTAGACCTAAAGAGAAACGAACCATATCAAAATGAGATACGTACATAAGCTTATACAAGAGTTATAACTGTATACTCAAAAAGGAAAGATGTAGCATAGCATGTACCAGGATAACGGGGGCCCATAGAGCGATTACGACACCAATATTGTTTTCTGCTGCAAAATTGAAAAAAGTATACAAAAGTGTACATAAATACAAATACTTGATGCTTGTTAGTAAGTATTTACCCAAAATGGTAATATTCAGCTTCATTACCTCGGGGAAAGAATTCGTGCCACTGGAAATTAGTTACCCGAACATTCATTACAGCCTTTGTAGGACCCACCAAAGGCTTTATCTGTGACTCATTTGAAAAGGGCGATAACACGCTTTGTCAGGAGTCTATACTAGCGGCAGCCATTAAAACTAGTCGTGAATATTATCTTGAGGCCTCAGACCACCAAAAAAAAAAAAATGTCAAGAGTTTGCATCACAGCGTGAGCAAATTCCATATAATGCTGTCAAAGATTTTACCACGGGATTTTAATTGCAAGAAAAGATTTCTTGATTATTTCTTTGCCCTAGTTGTACTTGCTATGTACCACAGAAAGAGTTTAACGGCGGAACAATACTTCACATACCTCTATGTAATAGCTGAATGCCAACTTTGTAATTATCAGAAGAACCCAGAACAATGTGTACCTAGCAGAAAGGTACCACGACGTACAAGTCAGACTTTGGCCAAGAAAAAAGTAGGTGCCAAGTGTATGTCTTTCAAGCATTCTTACTTGAAGAGACAGAACGTGCTTTCATGCATTCCCCTCCCAACATAGAGCCGAGGCTGCAGTTCATGAGGTTACCATTAGAGCCAGACACTCGATAAATCATGAATAGGATCATCCGTCATTTGCACAAGCAACTTAATTCTTGTTTCAGCATGCAATAGCAAAATGAAATAAGAAGGATGATCATATACATACCCGTGACCACCACATCATGACCATCACAATCTTATAATCCGACCTCTCCAGGTATCGACGGATAAAAGGGAAGAGAAACAACAGCACAGTGAGCATATTTGGAGAGAGGTAAATCACAACAGCTAAGACAAACAAGCAGCGTGAGTTTGAACCACTGCCAAACCAGCCTTTGATGGCTTGAGCCAATCCAGGAGCATTCTTCCAAGTATAAGCATATGTTACTGGCAGAATGATAACCCAAAAAGCAGCTGAAACAACCTTCAAGATATATCTTAGCTTTACAAATGAAGTCATGCTCCGTTGTGCTTTCCAGCTGAGAATTACCTCAAGCACAGCTGCACCAAAAGAAAAGAAAAGAAAAGGCAAAAAGATTATTCTTCCATGTTAATATCCTGTAGGAATTTTGAATATAACAAAACTACATCCTATAAGCACTTAAACACAACTACAGCAGGTGTACAATTTATTCCATATGAGCAACAAAATTCTATAGGCTAATTGCCACTTATCTTAAATATCTAAAAAGCAGGTTTACTTTTAAATAGTTATACATTTTTTTTTTTGGTAAGGTAAGCTTGTATATAATCAGAAATTACTGTACAATCTAAAGGATAATGGCACCTATTTACACTCAAATAACAAAAGCTATTGAGTGGAAAGGTGCCCTAATCCAAAGCAATATACATTAGAAACTACACAAAGGAGCACACAAGATGTTAATCATCAAAGACAGAGGCTTCAAATCCCCACATTCTTTGTAGTCTTCTGTTGACCATTTGATCTTCATATGAGCAGCAAAGCATTGGTTAACAAACACTGGTAATTGCCTCAGTATTCAGTGTCAATATGAGCGTACGTGCACTCTAGATCATCTCACGATCTAAATTTATTTAATTCAAATTATAGAAAAGCTAAAATGTTTTTAATACACTGAAAAGAGTCCTGCTAAGCACATGGTTTCAAATGGTTTTCTGTTTGGTAATGCTCACCAAATGCAAAACATCGCTAGTCTTTGCTGTAGAATTGCAAATACAATGAATAAGACATAGATGATTGTGTGCAAATAAAGTTCAAGGAGCCTAGGAAAGACAAAATCAAAGGAATTTACGGCGGCAGAAAGTTAATCTCTAGTACCTTGCACTAGCTTCAGTATCGCATCAGTTATAAAGATAGATGCCACTTTCTTAGAAAGGTCGTTAGTAAAGAGAGCAGTTGGATCCCCGGAGCCATTCCAAGCAACAATTATCATCACCTAAAAAAAAGATCAAAGTCAGATTCGGTAAAATTTGATGTAGACAAAATCTGAGCATCCAAGCACCAAGAAAACGAACCTGTAAGCATATAATGAAGAAGCTCCACATCCGTGCAAAGCTTCTGAAAATGTGCCAGAAAGATCGTATCTCAACAAAATTCACTTTCCCAACCAATTGATCTCGATGAGCAGGTTGTGAATCCTGCATTGTACAAACACAAGAAAATCAAGGTTAGTGCATTTACGTTCAACTTGATCTTCATGGCTTCATGAAATGAGAAGACTAGCAATCCTTACTCCCTCACTAATCAAGGGGAAAGATTAATCAAACAATTATGCTAGCACAGAGAGGAGTGAGGCTGCAGGCTGCAAACCACCCCCTCCCTCTCAAACAGACAAAGAAAAAGAAGAAATAAAAATGAGCAAGTTAATAAACAAGGCCTTCAGAATCCAAAGTTGACAGGAACAATAAGGCTTAAATATATAAGCTACTAAAGTACATGTGATTTCTTGATTATGGGAAAAAATGCATGATTTTATCAGAGTTTTAGACAATCAAACTTAACGTTCCTTGAGAACTACATTATCATAGTTCTTGGAGGAGGTGTTGATCATAAAATTTGATTCGACCACAAAGGGTGGATCTCTCTGTAAAATAGGGGAGCCCGGGGGAAAGGATATAAGAGTGCAGAACGCCAGGATTGGATGACCTCAAAGAAAATTTCCAGTTAGTGTGGGCAATGGCTACAAACCTGGCCAAAGACTTATAGATGTTGTGGATATGCTGCCTTAAAAGGTATGTTTGTTCAATTGTTAAACGAAGAAACTAGCAAGCAAGCTAACTGGCTGATAGCAGGAAGGCCGCGAATGGAAAAATGGTTTAAGACAGGGAGTTAGAAGCTTTTATATAATTTCTTTGAGATGTACATGATGACGCTAGACGTGGGAAAGGATGACCGCCATTAAAAATCAGTTCAAGATGAACTCTGGGCTCGGGACTTTCAATTGATGCTGTTAACACCAAAATAAAAAATAAAAAATGACCTACTCTTTATAATCGACATGAAGTCAATTTGGTTGGATACAGAGTTTGGTAATGAGACCGCTATGGTTATTGGCAAGTTATGCGACAATCACCGAGAGTTGGATAATGTAGACTATAAATAATGATTATTAACGACCGTGAAATATAACTATCGATGCACAATGGCAAGTGGTTGACGGATATCTCCTTCCAATGACAAAACTAATATATAGCCAATGTTATTGTTAATTTGGGTAAGTGTTGGACATGGGGGAAAATATGGCAGCACAGTCCAATGGCACTTCAGGAATTTTAACCATTTATGGATAAGATTGATATGTGAAAATGAAGCCTCGAGTCAAGTAGATGCAATTGTAGCCACATTTAAAGTATCATCTGTCTATAAACAGTTATGTTTCATAGACTATAAAAGGTGGTGTCCAATTATTAAGAAGGGATCCACGATTATGGTGAACACGTATTCTCGATATACTTTTTCAGATAATTAATGTTAATATATTTTCAATTTCCATAAACGTGCAGTCTTTTACTTTGAAATTTATTTGTTCTTCTTCTTCATCAACCATCTCATAAAAAACCAAAAACCAACTTCCTGGTGAAACATTTTTTACTGTTTGGGTCAACTCCTAATTTCGGGGAAACACGTGCATAGGAAAGACAAAAGTTGTCGAGACGATTCCTCCTTTTGTCTCTCGGTTCATTTGGAAAGCAAGAACCAAAAAAGAGGGCACTTCGATGAGATCTGTGGCTTTACACTTTCACTTTGGGTATGGTGGGCAAATCCAGTCCAATTTCAGACTTATATCTTGTTGGTAATGATAGAAACAGTCTCTTAATAATTTTTGTAAATGGGTGGCTTCCCTTAGGAAGTTGTTCTGTACACGAGGAAACCCTTGGTACCTTCTTTGATAAAATTCTGGTCATCCTTCATAATAGGAGCGTTCTTTATTTTCCTTATTGGTGTGTATGTTGGGATGTACAGTATGTAGCAATATACAAACAGATTTTTGCTGTTAGCAACCAACAGAAAACCTGCAAGGAAAGTACATGTACCTCAGCAGCAGGAAGGCGAAAAAAATCAGCATCTGCACGCATTGGCCAACCCAACCTTTGGAAACAGTCATCGGACCTGTCAAAAGATAAATAGGAAGTTAATATCACCCCCCACCCCCCAAAAAAAAAATTGAAAGGAGGAGCCAGTGAAAGAAGATGTGAATTACCAAAAGTATTCATTTAAATCGTCATAGTTCCTCCATTGAGAATGCGCAGATCTTCCGCCCTTACTCCTTTCCACTTCCTGGTTAGCAATCAAAGTAGCATAAAGATACCCAATGCATGAAGAGATAAGACAGAACTGTGTGTATATACATATGTTGTGAAGTACCTTTGCAATCACTTCATAAATAGGAGTAACGACTTTTCTCAGAAAGGCCTCTTCTTCACCTCCATAAGCAGGACTGGCATTACCAGCGACAATGCCATTCAGTTCGGAAGCCATCTACAAGAAGCACTACCAAATATCAATGAAAACTTTTGAACGAGGAAATAAGGGCAATTAATGGAATGCAGGTGTTCCATTATCTAGATAGTATCAGCTTCTGACCAAGTACCAACACAATCCAGTACTAACGTCTCACCACTAAAGCATAAACTTATGGGGTCGTCCCTATATCAAGACAAGTTCAGGTTCAGTAAGTTGTTTCCAGGATGTGTGCTAAAACACTTGAGGTTAATGGAACATTGATTATAAAATTTGCAGAAATCTAGACTCCGTTTGTTTCATGGAAAAGAATTGATTTGAAAAGCATTTTCCTAAAAACGATTACTTGTATCATTTGAAATAATTAGTCAATGAAAAATGTTCTTGTTATCAATAACAATTTATGTTTAATCATTTTCGTAAATGATGAAAATATTTTTTATTCATTCATTTTTTTTAACTATTACAAGCAGTAATTTTTAGTAAAATATTTTCCAAGCCATTCATTTTCCATGAAATAATTGGGGCCTGAAGAATGCCACTTTCAGTTTAGCCACAGCTCACGACACAACACAGTTCCATGCTTTCTTTAATGTAGGACCATATCCGCCACATCTGCTTTGCTGAGGAACTATGTAGTAGGTAAACCCCCTCTTTCTTAACAAATGATTTTAGCTTTTCTGAAATGTCAACCATCAGACGTCAACAAAATCGAGGAGGTTTAAAAGAAAGCAGGAACAGATAAATCAACAATAACCTTCCAAAGCATGGACAGAATATTAACAGCATAAACCCAAAAAAAAAAATCATACATGGTGGAAAATATAGCAAAGGCATTCTGGCATGAATCTCAGATTTGCTGCTTCCCCCCAAATGAGAAGATATAAACCCATGTGGAGAAGTTTACGCTGCTGCACTCTCTGCTGGTTCGTCGGTAACCTGCATATTCAGAAACAAGGTTGCAGATGAAGAAAGGCACTCTTGATCAGGAATTGAGAGCAGATGCATATACAAGTGATGCAAATCAAGAACAGAAGAGACCATTTGATCAATAAAATTTATGACAACGGGAAAAATTGAAACTATGCTTGAATGACAATTGAAAAATGAGTTCTATGTGGCCCTTATAACATATTTTCTCTCGTAGTAATTGTACGCTGGTCATCCAAATATGTTTTACAACTCTTTTGTTCTGTTCACTATGAAAAAGCGTCCTGATGGTAAATTCTTATTCAGTACCATCGCATTGAGCTATTATATTCTGTAGTTTTCCCCTTGTATTCAAATGTAAATGTTTCTCCCAACAAGTTCTCAGGTCCTTATAAATTTCCGTTATGACACAGATGTGGATCAAAAAAAAGTTCTCTTCTGATTTTCTTTCTCTGTCCAGATAAGCATCCCATGTAAGTCCAAATTGCCCAATCAGGAGCATCATGTCCACATATCCATGCACCAATTAATTGTCAAAGTTAAAGAAGCTACCCATGATTTAAAAGCAAATAAGTTGGGGGATGAAATTTAAGAAACAACACAACCGGACCAAAGTTGGACTTCGCCAGACAAAGTAGCAGAACAAGCATTACCAAAGATTGCTCTTCTTATCCAAGAACTTGCACCATTTTTCATAGTTCTCAAAAAGTTTCTTCATCACTTCTTTGAGTGCCTGATCGTGCAATTAATCAAGAAGATAGACAAGCATGTCAACATGGTGAAATTCCCATAGGCCATAATCAAGATCATGTACATAACTACTATTAGCCAAAACAATAAGGATGAATGAGTACTGTCTTAGAAGGGACAACAAATGAATGCTATCACAATCCATAATTGGTGCAGCTTATGCTTGAAGTTGCATATAATAAAGGTTAGTGCTCTGTCTAAAGGGACAACAGTGAAATGTTCTGACTGCCCATGACTGATGCAGCTCATGCTCAAACTTAGATATCGATAGGATATGAAGGGGAAAAAGTATGCACAACCAGAAAAAGAAGAAAAACAGTAGCATCAACAGCCTCAGCTAGCTTTACATGTCATATTAGACTAGATCCTTCATTTCTTTGCAGCCTATCGCATGCAGCTTATGCTTGAAATCACATATTGATAGGATAAATTCGATAAAAAACAGCAGAATCAGAATAACAAATAAAACATCACAAGCCTTAGCTGGCAGTACTTGCAATGTTCAACTGAATCCTCGATGAGGTAGAATCACAGCATTGCACTTTATTTTACTTTTTTGTAGAAATAATTACATCGCTTTTAACATAGCACGAAGGAAGAGAAACGGTTGTCCCAAGCCCATGCCATGGGAAAAGGAACACAGGATGATCTCTCTCAATGCTAGAGATGTCTAAATAATGCTTGCACTCCTTTCTACTCAATAAGAATGCTTCATCAACAACAGGATCGGGCGAAACTTTATGAGATCAATGGGTTTTCCGTAGCTCTAAGCTTACCGACATAAGAAAGGTTTACTCGTTGTCGAAAAATAAAAGAATAGAAGCGAGCGTAAGGGATGACAGTGAAGCCCATAGAGCCGATTGGGTGGGGCCCATTATGACAGCAGTAGGAAAAAAAGGTCAATAAAGTGTGGGTGCTCAAACCAAGCCCACTAAACCAGAGGGTTTTTCACTGGGAGGATGGGCAGGGGACAGCTATTCCGTTGAATTGATTACCTCGCTTACTCCTCCAGACAACAAAATAGAAAATAAGCAAACCACTCCCTTAAACCAGTACGAAAAGAATCCAGCAAAATGACATTGCATACTGTAGTAATTTACTTGCAGAAGTAACAAACACATGCATCTTCTAGGATGAATATAGAGCAAGACACCTCGGATGGCTGTTTGGGTCTTTGAGTTAGCCGAATCTGCATATTTGCAAGCAATAAAATCAAGTGTTCCCTTTGGTTTGCCACATTATCCTTCTGTAAATAGAGAGTCCAATGAACCACAATTAGATGAGAAATGAAAGAAAACTGATAGCAGGGTAAATGGCGGAAGTTGGTTAGTCCACATACCTGAAATCCAAACATTGCCTGAAGCCAATCTAGAAGATCGCTATCGCTCTTCTCTCTGTGGTCATGTGGCCATGTAAGGTTCCCAGTGTCACGAAGAGCCACTACAGCAGATTGGATCTACAAAGCAAGAATATTACATACAACAATATCTTCATGTACTGCTACAAAGTAAGGCCGTAGCACAGCATTTCAATGTTTGGATGGGGATGCAAACCTCAGGATATCTCCTAATTGCCTGATTTGCACTATAACGATCCAGCGGGAGAATGTTGTAAGGAGCATAAATTTGCATATTTTCAGCTACTTTACCCTGAATCTCCAAAATCTGTACACACATAAATGTGAACCGATATTACTTGCAGACATATTCTATGGGAAACAAAGAACCTTTTTACTAAGTGGAATTGGCTACACAGCTCATTGCACATGCCGTCAGCTAAGAGAAGATTCAGATAATGGGACAAACATCTCATTCGAATCAGCTTACCAATCCTGTAATAAGTTCAAGAAATGTGCAAAGCTTTACCTTTAGATCAATTTCAATGGATAGCGCGATATAAACAGCTTCCAACACTTCAAAGAGTACGGCACCAGTAATGCAAGCCTTGGAAAGCTGTGCACTGCATTTGAGACCATGTTAACTGCTGAAAACTAGGAAGGTAACAGCAAATTTTCCAACACGTTATGTAAAGTAACTCTGAACATACCCATCAGCTTTATCAGCAGCATTTTGCAAAGGTTGAATGTATTTTTCCCAATAATGCAGATAAAAACTCTTCATTTCGTGGGCATCACTTTTTTTAGCCAATTCCTTCAAGGTTGGATCATTGTCCTGGAAATGAATAGAAACTTTTCAGAAATTCATGGGAAAGGAAAGTACCTTCAAATGGACCGAGCAAGGAAATAAAAAAAAAACAGAAAAGATCGAAAAGAAGTTTAACCCGGAAGATTTCGATACCTATATAGTTTCACCCTATGTTTTTATCTTAAAGAGAGCAAGAAGCGCGAAACGAGTGGGGACGGGAAATAGTCCTCACTTGTAAGTAGCAATCTGTATAACACTGTCGACTCAAAAGGCTAATTGAAAGTAATGGAAAGGAATCAAATAACTTGAATAAATTTTATCCATATTTACAGCAATGAGCACGTCTTCTGCCAATGGAAAAACAGTACTTACCCTTTTAAGACGCTGAAGGAGAGCAGTCTTAAATTGACGAACATTACGTCCACTAGAAGTGGGATCCGACTCTTGAGCCTTCTCAAAAGCATGAACTCGACCTACATCATAACAGCCAGCAAATTTAAAGTACGTGAAGTGACATGATGCATACAAAATGGAAGTAATTACCTCAAAGAACAGCATTAAACTGCGAACAAGAGAGATGGAAGTAATAATGAAACAAATTTGCGGGAAGTACTTAAGACTTTCTCCAATGGGAGGGTGCACCTATACGCAAGTAAGCTTGGTTATGCTTGAGGTGTTCAATGTAAACGTTCCTCACCCGAAGTCAGTAATGCAATAAAAGTCAGATCCCAAATGGCAAAACCCTTGCTAAAGTCAACAGTTAGAGCAACAGCTAAAAATCACTGCTTTGAACTCACATTGATCGACCAGAAAAAACAGGAACATCTTCAACATGTACGAGCTTATCATCTTTCATGGTTGGACTAACTAGAAATAGCTGATCATTCTTGGAAAAGTAAGAGGAATCTGAATAATCTGCACATTGATAGCATTACCAACGGAACGATATGGTTATGTGTGGTGCAAAGTAGTCAGCAGGATGCCAAATAATTTTTTAGGTCTTTGCACTTAAAGAAGGTTAAAACACTACTATTCAAGTTTTAAGTTCCCTACTAAACACGAAACCATTTAAACGGTCCTACATAATACAGAAACAACGGACATGAATCATCCTTTCCTTTATTGAAAACAACATAAACTTTGCGTTTGTGGATGGAATCTTCAGGCTGTTTCCCCACAAGTCATAGTAGCAGCAGCAAGACCACGATGTCACCAAACACATCGTGTAATCAGAAAGATCATGAACATCTTTTACCAGCTCAGCATCTTACGTTAGTCAAGAAGGTTAAGATGCCAGTTGTTCTCTTATAATACGAAACAATTATACGGTTCTCTATAATAAAGAAACAAAGAAAATGTCTATCCACATAGTTTTTTATTTTTTCTTTTGATCGATGTCTATCCACATAGTTGATGCCTAAATTTTTCACCCCAAGTGTCTCATCCGCATTCATGAAAATTAGGAATAGCGTCCAGTAGAATACAATGCATCTTTCCACATTAGAACTTTTCATTGCGTTTTATTACCTTTGCAATTAAAGACATGGTAGATTATGATCATTGACCCTACATGGAGAATGACTGCAATCGAAGTGGTCGGAGCACGTGAACGCTTCACTTCATATCGAAATTGGACCTTTCTCACATTCGATCATATTTCGGGCCCTGAACAATCTAATCAAGGCCTGGCTAAGCCCATTTTGGAACCTAAAAGGCACAGCCATGTGCGGTACAAGGGCGACAAGTCCTTCCCGACATTCTTTAGACGATTCTAATGTATCATCGCTTATTATTTTTCTTTATATATGTTTCCATTATTTGGATTCAACATTTTTCATATTTCAAACATGTCATCATATAAATAAAATTTCATTTAGGAGTTTCCTGCATTTTTTTACTGGTCTTGTCATATAGCATTTGAATCTCATCTTGCATCAGAAGCTTAGGTGATTTCATATTTGACTCTGCATCCTTCTGTTTTAAGGGTGTCTATCTTTGTTCATTTCTTACTAAATCCTGTCCTGCGGTTTAATAGCAAGAATTTGTATTAAATTCGCCTATGGCTAGGGTCTTTTTATATTTTCTTTTAATATATAACAAGACTTTGTATTAATTTTGCCCTTGCCTAGCAATGGCGAGGTTGAGCCTTGCTAGGGGCAAGTGAGGGTTGCCTGAGGCTAGCGAGGTTAACCTCACAAGCTCTTGCCTCTAATCGGTCGCCAAAGCCTGCTGATCAGTCGCTGAGGCCTGGTGATCGACTAGAGGAGAAAGAAGGGAACAAAAAAAAAAGGAAAAAAAAACAAATTAAAAAATGTAAATTATTTAAATATTAATAAAAAATTGCCCACGTTAGTACCGTCCATGCCATGTAAAACGCTCAATGTCCATATTAGCGATTTTTAGCCAAAATTGATAAGAGGGACTCAATTGGCAAAACTCAAAAAGTTTTAAGACTCAATTAGCAAAATCAAAAGATTTATAACTGAATTGGCAAAAATGCAATAGGTTCAGGATTTTTTGGACAATTTTTCCTTATTTCATAAGAAGTAGTCGATGTGAACATCATTAATTGGTTCACCATTTATATTTCAGACAAGTCACCATAAAGACAAAATGTAGCTACAAATCCATGCATAAATAATGAAAGGATAAAAAGCCACCAAAAACCCCAAATTTTGTTAACTATGGCACATTTACCTCCAAATATTTTTTGACACCAAAAACCCCAAACTTATACTCATGTGATACATTTGCCTCAAACTTGTATAGTATGAAATATTTTACTTGAATTTTTTTATGACACTGAAAATCCCAAATTTGTATCCGTGTGACATATCTATCCCAAAAATTTAGTGTCACAGGGAAAATTTTGGGATTTTTTGTGTTATAAACAAAAACTTTAAGGTAAATGTGTCACGATTGGCAAAGTTGAGGGTTTTTCGTGTCAAAAAAAAGTTTTGATAAATATGTCATATAGGTACTAACTTAGAGTTTTCGATGTCACAAAAAAAAAATTGGAGTAAATGTATTACACTAAACAGAATTTAAGGTTTTTTTTGGCTTTTTCCTTTATTGGAAATAGGGATGTCTAGAACTACCTCAGGATCAGATACTGTAATAGGATTATCTGTTAGCCCAATAGCTAACAAAGGAGGCTTAATGCGATGCTGGAAACTTTCATTCGCTAGCAAGAACCAATCTACAAATTTACCAAAAAGAACCAAACACGGGCAGGAAATCTGAAACCGGGTACTCCTAAGATTCTTGGAGGCACTGTCGCTCGGACAGTAAGCCACCTGGGCTCACATAACTAATAAGTGACAAAGCAAGCACAAAGTTGGAAGCAAAAGGAAAACCCAACCCGTAAAAATCCAGGAATATGGGAGCTAAGCGCCTACATGACAACACATATGTTTCCAAGAACAATTTATGCTCAGAAATGATTCTTTTTTATTCTGTCCCAGGAACAATTTCGGAACATTTGAAAGCATTTGGTAATTGTCCAAAATTTTTACTTCGGGAACAAAAATGCGTTTAGTAAAAAAATTTTATCTTTTGATCCTTTTAGTTTTTTAGTATGTTTTGTTATAATTTCTTCTTTTTCTTTTTTCTCTCATTTTTCCTCTTGGCTGCCGCCACCGGTGGTGGCCAGTGAGCTCGCCGGTGCCTCGCTAGGCGGCGCGAGGCCGGGCCTCACTCAACCACTTGCTGGACCTCGCTCGGCCGCTCGTCGGCGGCAGTGATGGGGTAGTGATGGGGTGGGAGGAGGAAAAGGAAGAGGAAGAAGAAAGAGAAGGGAAAAAAAGAGGAGAGAAAAGAAAAAAAATTGATTCTCAGAATTGTTCTCGAAAGCAAAAAGCAACTTTTTTTTGTTTCTGAATTCTACTCCAAACCTGTTCCAGGTAACAAAAAAATTTACTAAACGCATTTTTATTTCAAATCCGCTCCCGAGAACAAAAGAACATAAACAATTGTTCCCACAAACGTTACCATACAGATGTTCCCGAGAGCATTACCATACATGCTCTAATTCACATGATAGAAAAACTGTCAAGCTAGAAACGCAAATATGCCGAAGGAGGTGCGAACAGTATAAAAGTTAGAAGGAAAATATATATTAAAGTTCAACGGTAGTATCCACTCACAGAGGTAAGCCACTCTAGCGCTTGACCTCTCGACTTCATCAGCCACACGCAGAATCGGGGCGATCTCCTTGAGCGAAGACGGCACGACCTCACTGCCGACAATGGAATCTCTAAGGCTACTGCCAGACGAACTCTGCATGTTTTGCCACTGCGGCTGTGGCGGCTGGTTGCCTTCTTCTCTCGAGGTCGAAACTTCCCCCCGGAACGCAAAGAGCTCCTCTTTTCCAGGAAAAATAAAATTCAAGCACAGTCAGGCATTAAATAATATCCTCGAGAGAAAATATTAGGTGCTTGAGCAGTGCCACGTAGGGTTTACATAATCCCATTAATAAGTTCACACAAGTAGACAATCGGACCAAACTCTAATCACTAATCTGTTCTTCCTAACGCCATGAAAGCACCCTTTTCCACCAGCACAATGCTAGAAGAAAGCGCGTTGAAGAAGATGACGACTCTTAGCGCTGGAGCTCACGCATGACATCACCAAAGCGACTCTGAAGACGAATGGTTAAACGAGGAGAAAAACAAGCCCTGAGTCTTTCGCGTGGTAAAATGACAGAGAGCTTCTGCTCTGATGGTTCTAGTTCGAAGCAGAAGTACTTGGATCTGGGGCAGACCCTGTACGTGGGCGTCTCCAAGTGATACAGAGACCTCGTGAAGTTCCCCTCAGTTGAGTCGCCGCTGGCATTGGCAATGGCGGGCTCTTTGCTGAGGATGGGGAAGTGGTTTTTAGTGAGGCCAAAGCACCCATCGGGAAAAAGCAAATTGGTGGCTCTGGCTACAACTAATGTGACATCAAAACCCCTCCGCTGTGGGTGATGTCGGGCGCGAAGCTCCAGCTCAAAGAAGCGGGCCAAAGCAACTGCTTTGGAGTCACGCAGGATCTCCAGCTCAAAGAAGTAGTCTTCTTCATCGAACCTACCATCCATTTCGCGGTGCCTTTTGTCTGGCATTGTGGTGATCGTCTGTTTTCTTGGTGGAGTCGTGGTGGTGGCAATGGTTCTCCACGAGTCTGAGGAAAGAAAGAGCTTCCGTGGTGTTTGGAAGAAGAAGAACAGAATGGTATCCCCGCTCTTGATGAAGTCAGTAAAGCCCAGTTGTGTACTATTTGGTAAATGGACTTACGTAAATTCTATGCAGCACTATTCAAGCAATCAATATCTTCTCCTAGACTCGAGGAAAAAAAAAGTAGGGAGGAGACGAATTTATAACTGCAGGAACATAATGAGCACAGAGAGAGACAGAGACAGAGACAGATAAGAGAGAGCACCAGCTAATAGGAGAGAAATGGTGGTCCTGAAGCTGAAACCCGGCTCATGCGAGACGAAACTTGATCACTGAGCTTCACAGAACAAACTTCCATTGCTTTTCCAGTTAACAGGAATCCGACCTACTAAAAATTGGACAGTGATTCACCAAAATCAGCTGCGAAAAGCTCTTCTGAGCACGAGCGAGAGAGAGAGAGAGAGATGCTGCCTTATGCTCCTTAGAAGAGAAGAAAGCAGGGTGCGAGCATGTGAATGCAGAGAACAATTAGATTAAACAAAGACGTGGTCTTAGCAGCCTCTTCATTTCATGACGCTGCCCCTTCTTCGTGACGTGTTGAGATGACGCGACGAATGACGATAAAATTAATTGTTAAGACTTGAGAGCGATGTTAGCGAAGATAGACATAGGAAAGGAATGTATCAACGAACCCATGCGCAGCTCAAATTTTGACTCATTCTTTCTTCATAATTTCATCGCGGCAGTGCTACGACGGCGATGGGTGGTCGTTGCCAGCAGTGGCGGCAGTGAAAGAAAGGGCAGCAGCAGCAAGTCAGGCGTCGGCGGAAGAGAAGAAGAAGCTCCGCGGGGGGGGGGGGGGGGTTGGCGGGGGTACGTGCACGGAGGAAAGGAGGGCAGAGAGAGAAAGGGAGACAAGACGAGAGGGGCACATGGGGTGTCAGGTGAGAGGAGAGAAGAAAGGAAGAGGACAAGTCAAAGAAAAGGGAGGAAAAGAGGGAAAAAGATGGGCAAGTGGGGCTTTTGGTCTTTTTGCCCTAAAACACAAATTTCCAAATAGTTGACTCGAAAACTCAACTCGTTAAATCAATTTTCGATAATTTCCGACTTATCAATAAATACGAGAATTAATAAAGTAACGTCCAATATTTTAGTCTCGACATCTTTAAAAATTTGATACCCGATATCGGATTGAAATTCACAGTTAAAATCGATCAGTCGTGACTTTAGTATGGCATAACTTTCGGGCGGCGTTTAGAGGTTCTCGCACGTTTGACTTGTGATTGTAGCTTTTTAATTCACGATCATGCATATTCAAATCAATGTGATCATCGATTGTCATAAAATGACGAGGGATTAATTGCTCACACTAAATACATGGCCAAAAGAAAATCGGTTTAACATCATTCGTGGTCAATATCGAAATCGTGCGGAATCACTTGCGATCCGACCCCGTACTTTTGCCGAATCAAAGTTATTTTCGTTCGCTAATTAGCCTGCGACAGTGTAGTATTATTCATCTTTGATCCTTATGCTTGAGCGGCCTATCCCTGATTAAATTCACTAGTTGTACGCATATCAATTGTTAATTGCCTTTTCGAACAGTTTATTAACTCATTAAGAGTCAATTCAGAATAAACGTAACTAACGACGCATTGATATATCACACAATGAGTCAAAATTCAGGATGTTACATATTCATAGAACTAATTTGCCAGTTACTTTAAGCATAATAAGACCTATGAATTTGGGCATGGAGGGTCGGAAATTCCCTTACGTGGGTCAATTAGATGTTCTCAATAATAAATTAGTTATCTCGATGGTTGAAGGGTCATGAGTAAATCAATGAGGTTTGAAATTTGAAAAAGAGAAGAGAAAAAAGTACAACTGTTCAAAATAATGTATGGGTCCTACATCTAAAAATTTGGCCTAAAGTCATGAGTCTTTGTCTGTTCGATTGTGGTACGCCTCAATTTCTTTAAATTATTCGAATGATGATGCACTTCCGTTTTTTACCAAGTTTTTGTGTGGGTTCATAGAATCGGTCCATTAGTTAATTTGAGCACAATAAGATCTATTGATTTAGGCACGGAGGGTCGGAAATTCCCTCACATGGGTCAACAGATGTTCTCTACTATAAATTAATTATCCCAATAGTTGTAGGTTCATGAGTAAATCAACAAGGTTCGAAATTTGAAAAAGAGAAAAGAAAAAAGCACAACCATCCAAAACAATGTATGGGTCCTAGATCTCAACATTCGCGCTGAAGTCGTGAGTCTTTGTCTATTCGATTGTTGCACGCCTCAATTTCTTAAATTATTCAAACGATGATGCACTTCCATTCTTTACCAGATTTCATGCACAACAAACCTTCCATTCTTCCATTCTAAAGTCGTGAGTCTTTGTCTATTCGATTGTCGTACGCCTCAATTTCTTTAAATTTTTCAAACGATGATGCAATTCCCTTCTTTACCAGGTTCCTGGGTGGGTTTATAGAATAGGTCTGCTGCCAGTTAATTTAAGCACAATAAGACCTGTCCAGAGGGAAATTGACTGCAGAAACTTGCTATTAGGGGACAAAGTGTAGGAAATGGTTTGCCAGTTTCAAGGTTTTATTGCCATGGGGTACAAGTGCTTGCTACGTTATCAGGGACACCAGATTTGTGGAGCAAATGAAGTTAAAAAATCAAACTGCTAGCTGCTCGTAGCACTTAGAATTTCAGGTTAGTAAATGGCTGCCATAAACAGATTGAACTTGAACTCAGCAAAGTTGAACGATGAAGCAAATAATGATGAAACTTTCAAACAACCATAGAAACAGAAACAGAGCAAAGCAACAGATTCAAACCCGAAATGAATTGAAGCAAATCCAACTTGAATCAACCCATAAAAAGGAGCAACTAAGAGACTGAATATCAATGCAAAAACGGAATTTCAAAGAGTTGGAGCTCAGTTCATATTAGAGAACCAAGCAATGCGATGGTTCAATTGAGAGAAGCGAGCTTGACTGTGAGGGAGGGAGGGCCAAAGGTGAGGCGCGAGAGGGAGAATGAGATGAGGAGTTTAGGGTTTCAATCTTTCTTTTGGTTCTTCTTTTTTTTAACATCACAAATAAAGAAAAAGGGCTTCATTCTCTATTTGTACTTTGCCATGAGGAAAGTGAAAGAAATTTTTTAAAATTATATACACTAGTGTGGTCCAAGTGGACAAGTAGACGGTTCCATGCCTAGAACAAAGAACCAAATCGATACTCATTGATTTCAGTAAATCGGAGTTGGGCATCGAACCGATCCCCGTTAGAACTGCCAAATATGGGTTAGTTCAATTCGGCTCTAGGCAATCTGAGCGGTCCTCGATTCTTTCACACATCTCTAGTTGAAAGTAGTGGATATGCATTACATTAGATATGCATTAAATTGGAACGTCTAGTCAGACTATGAACATCAAATAGTGGGTATCGACGAGTTCATACTTAATTCAACCTTTTAATTTCTTTCTGAATAAAAAAAAAAGAATTTATTTGTGCTTTAAACTCAAGAATCTCTCAATTGTTTAGGAAGAAAGAAGATTAAGCAGTCCAAGCATGTGAAAGCTTGCGCATCAATTTGATGATGAGGTCTTTATCCTTTGAGAAAGAGAAGTAGGGAAATTGCTCGTCTTCTTGTTTTGTCAGTTGTAAAAATAAAAATAAAAAGCTAGATAATTGATTTTAGAGCATCTCCGGCAATGCGTGTCGAATTAAGTGAGGTATTAGATTTGTGTTGGATCCACATAATTCAAAGCGCTCTCTCCATGCAACAAATTTTCCTCGGTCTATGCATAATCTCCATTAGATATTAATGAATCGCACTCCATTAAATCAACTTTCGTGGTGAAAAACACAACCTAATAATTTGAAAGGTATAATTTACCATGATGTATCAATAGTAGTCAGTAATGATTAAGAAATTATCAGCAATCTAAATATACACATTAGAAAGATTATCATCATATCAACAAAATTTACCGAACTTTTGGATACTTACTGTAGTTTTTTGAATGATATCAACAAATGTATATGTGCAATTACCAATCTTATATGTGGAATTTTCAACAATGTTACATAAAAATCTACCAATTTTTATAATCTCAAAGTCATAATAGACAATGTCGATGAGTAATTAATTCATCAGCATAAATCGAACCCAAGGGCTCTTGCTCCTACATATTAATTACAAACGTGAAACTTCCTGCCCTAATGTAAAATTACGAGCATGTCGCAAAATGGTGAACTATAGCATACTTTGTTTGAATTTTTATCAACTCCGTTTCAAAGACATGCATGTTTCTTTGGACTTAAATAACAGTAAAAAGAATCTTTTCCCTTTACTTTCCCGCCAAAATTTGTAAGATATATTTCAAAGAATTACGCAAAAAATTATACATGAGCCTGCATTTTAGCATTTTTTTTTTTTCGCAATTCCCTAAAAATCATTTCGTGCTCCAAAAAAAATCACTCAGGGTGAAGTTACTAGGAAGTATTACTTTGCGAATTCTCCAACCCCATCATGAATGATCAAACTTTTGACAGGGCAAGGATATAAATTAAGTTTGGTATCTGAAATTCAATGGAGCTAAAAGATATTATGGCCTATGAATTTGGGCACGGAGGGTCGGAGATTCCCTCACGTGGATCAACAGATGCTCTCAATAATAAATTATTGGAAATTGTGATCTAGAAACTACTGCTTAACCATGAAGAAAGAAGAATCAAGAAAAATGGACTACTAGAACCAATCAATGTACTAGGGGTGATCAGGTCCAGGGTGGGTAGGGTCCAAACCTAGAACCTGTACCCGACCCTGTTATAATCGGTTCCGCTTTTTTGGACCCTATACCCAACTCTGTTTGCAATGGACCCTGTTTTGGACCCAACCCTGTTTTTTCGGTTCAAGCCAGTTCGGGAACAGGGTCTACCCTATTTTCCATTGGACCTATTTTGGATAGCGATCTCGCAGCAGGGAGTGGTAGTGGGTTTGGCGGTGGTCTGAGCTTGGTTATGGCAACTGAATAGCGAGCTGAGGCAACAAGCAGCAAGCAACCATCAATGGCAACAAGTAGCTACAATCATCAGGGCCAAGAAGACACTTGCTTGCGGATATAGCCCACTCACCTTGGCTCAATTTGCCTCCACTACCGAGCCTCATCCCCATTTCTTCACCCTACCTCTGCTCCAGATCTGACCAGTCCCTTTGCCTCCTCCTCCCGCCCCGTCTCCTCCCCCCGCTTCCTCCTCCCACTAGGATGAGGGAGGTCGGCTTTTGCTCCCCTAATGACAGTTTGTTCCGTGATTGGGATTTGAGAGGGTGAGGTGTTTCCTTTTTTAAGCTAGGGGTTTTTCAATTTTTTTTAAAAAGAAAACCGGTTCCAAAACCGGTCCAGGTGAGTTTCCGCTTGGAACCAGTACCTGGACCAGTTACAGCTGGTTCCCAAAAATTGGAATTAGTTCTCGGACCGGTTTTACCAGGAACCGATTTTCAATCCTGTTTTTCGGATGATCCGGTCTAATTTCCGGCTAAACCTGGTCAAGTTGCACACCCTTACAACGTACAGCTTGCAAACTAGAAGAATCCTCGATGTCAGTTGCTGTAAAATTGAAGATGAGAAGTCAAAACTAATGGTAAAAGTCAAGAAGAGCGGCTGAAGAAGAAACTGCACGTCGGATGCAATACAAAAGCAAATCCAAGTCAAAGTTGAAGGCTGAAGTTTCTAGTCCTACGGGGGAAGCAAGAGTACTTGGAGAAGAAGAAAATGAGTTGTCTTCCAGCTATAGCATGGCGGTGAATAAGTCAAAATTGTCATGCTTGTAGTTGGTGAAACTCTACTACAAATAGGCCCGTAGTTTATCATTTGAGGATGTGGGGGAGAGGGGTTGGTGGTGGGGTGAACCCTCCACCGTGTGAGGTTTAGACCACCACTGTGTATGTATGGGGAGATGAGCTAAAACTCCCCATCAAGGTGCTCCTCCACCAACACTTCCCGAAACTATTTGTAAAACCATTTCTATAAACTAGTAAAATTATCTTTGTCTCTTGAACTATCCTATCTCATCCCTTGTCCTTCCTCTTTCAAATACATACTATATATATAATTTGCACAAATTCGCTAACCAAAAACTATCATCAATACCAAAATCATACTTCCACACACATTCATATTTTCAACATAAATTAATTATCTCAATGGTTGTAGGTTCATGAGTAAATCAACGAGGTTTGAAATTTGAGTTTCAATGGAATAGACAAAGACTCACGACTTTAGCCTGAATCTTGAGATTTAGGACCCATATATCGTTTTGGACTGTTCAACGAGGCTTGAAATTTGGAAAAGAGAAAAGAAAAAAGCGCAATTGTCCAAAACGATGTATGGTCCTAAATCTCAAGATTCAAGCTATAGTCATGAGTCTTTGTCAATTCGATTGCTGTACAACTCAATTTCTTTAAATTATTCAAACGATGATCCACTTCCGTTCTTTACCTGATTCCATGCACGACAAATCTTCCATCCTTTTCAACAATAAATATTTATGTAAAGAGGGGAAAAGGTGATAGAGAAGAAGGAAAAGAATATTTTGTCCTCGATACGGACAAAACTTATGGAGCACATGCGAACCTTAACTTAAATATTTTATATCCTTACTATAAAATTAATGTTGTGACAGCCAATCTTGTCTAGTTTGGGTTATGACAATCAACAATGGAGAGAAATTAAAGAAAAAGAAGGAGAAGAAGAAGATAAAAGATAGATTCCTGGATTGGGAAAGCCTATAGCCCACTTACTTTGGGGGACGGGGAGACAGGCGTGCCTTTTTGCCTTTGGAGGGTGCCACTTTACAACTAACTCCGATTTGGCTTTAGCTTTCGGCTTGATATCATCCTCTTGACTGGGAAAGTTCTCTTGTTTTCCATTTCTTTGGCTAAAGCACACTTTTTGGTGAACTTTTGTCACAAGCTCATGCATAATCTCCCACTAGTGGATAGATTAAATAGTGAAAGGCTGGCATTCGTATTTGTTCAAATCTGTCACTCACGAGTGCTGGTATGCTACTTTCCATTGTTTCTTTCGAAAAGGCGAAACCACCATCAGATTCAACGGCCTAAAAAATGCCCAACCCAAAATTTCATTGTCGTCTGCCCCCTCACACATCCTCATGCCCCACCACGTGCAGTCACGTCTCGGATTTAGAGAATTTTAATCATTAAGAATAGGGAACAATATTGTTAAAAAAAGACTACGAGAAGAACGTATTAACAAACATTTGCACGACAAGTAGTCTTTCACTCGTCCTTCTTGCACCCATTCCGCGAGAGAGAGAGAGAGAGAGAGAGAGAGAGAGAGATGGGGCAAGGAACTCTTGAGAAAGTTTGCATTCCTCAAGACCTTTTCTTTTCTATTTTTTCTTTGTTTGGTTGTTGATCAAGTGACGAATTTAGGGGAAATTAATTATCAAGCTAGGGAACGAAATTAAATATAAAAGACTTGGGAAAGGAATGTGTTGACAAAAAAAGCGATAGCTTTTCATAATTGATAAGTAACGAGACTTGATTGGATTGTGAAAACATTGGTAAGCAAGATGGAGTTGAAGAACACAGATAAATCGACAACTATGCTGGATGGCCATCGACGACAAATAAAGAGTTATGGACAAGTAGCATGGCTAAGTGATGAAGCATGTGGGAGGTTAATTACCATAAATTTTACCGGGTGCTGGACATAAGATATGGAAAGAACGCATCGATCAAGAATGTCTAATGAAGGTACAAGTACCAAGTGACGGTTATCTCGGCCGAAATTCCTCACGAAGCTACCGCTCGTCAGCACAATATTTGCCGGAAGAAAAGATTCCCAAGGTCAAGATGCGAGACTTTCTCCGGCCATCTTATATGAAGTCGGCAACAGACTCGGCGAAAAGAAATTGCATGTGTTTTTCAGGCAAGAAGAGTTAACAAAAAGAAGGCGATGTTGATGATCCGATCAGGCCGGGTTTCCTCGAAAAAGAAGCATGAAAAGCACAGGAATTCATCAAATTTGAAGATTGAACCTTGGAACCTCGTCGAGAATCGTTGATTGCGAGGGCTCTAAATGAAGCCCAACTGTCACGAATCCAAACGACTGCTGCTCCGCGTCTAAAATCGTCGATTGCGGCTATGGTGTTCATGTCCAACAATCGAACCAAATTAAAGCGATCATCAATGTCAAGAGCAATATCAATTCACGAAGCAGATGAGTTCCGCCTTTTTTGATTTGTTCTAGAACATGAATTACGTGAGTTATGTAGGCAACACACAAAAACAGTTCTTGTTTTGGCCTGATCCATGTCGGAAGATGATTTTGTCCCATCTGATTACCAAGAAATCCAAGCCGTAGGGCGAACTTTTTCTTTTTTCTTTTTGACGTTTCAATATTGCTCTCGGCGATAAATATTGAGTCAGCTCGGACATCAAATGAGTAAATATCTCTAACCTGATTTAAAGCCATTTCATCCACATCGAAACTAAGGGATTTGCTCTAAAAACGTTCGAGTGGATCCACATAATTGGACCGAATTTTTTGTTACTGCTATTTCTAGATGCAAAGACATCTTTTTTTCTTTTTCTTTTTGAACTTTTTCAGCTTGCTGACTCAAGTCAACTTTCTTCTACTTCCTTCTCGACTTTTTTGGTCTTCCTTAGTTTCTTTAGTCTCAAATAATGGTAGAATTTGCAAGTCCAAGATTCTTCTTTGTGAAAAACGTCTCTGCTTCGCTCTCGAATGCGTTCTCTTACAGCCAAAAAAGTCAAATTGAACAGAATTATCTTATCCCTTTCATAAGTAGGCGCATGCACACGCTTATTCTAAGATGCTTATTCAAAAACCATAAATAGAAAAGGCAATAGGCAATTGGATTTTTTTTTTTTTTGTAAATTGAAATTTTCATTTATTAATTATACATGAGAGGAACATAGAAAGCTTTCAAGCAAGGCAAATCCCAAAAGGGCCACAAAACTAATCGAAACCCAAAAAACAAAAGAGTACGGCTTAGAGCCCTCAACACGTTCTCATTCCAAAAGATAAGATTTGTTAGAGCATAAAAAAAACAATCGACGGCTGATCACCGGAACCGTTAGTAAAGGGCACACACCTAGATCTTTTCCTCCAAAAACTACAGCTTGTAATATGCACCTAGGTTCGAGGTCCTCAATACCATTGCCATACAGAGACGACAATAATAATAACATGTTGAACCACCATAGATTGAATGCTTCTACGAAACTCCAAATTCTATATTTATATTGAAAGAGAAAAGCTACCAAATTTAAGTCTACATCTAAATTGGGACAGGAGAGCTTCCGCCAAATTTGGAGAAGCCATAGAACCACATCTCAGACATCCTACTGGCTAAATTGATGACAATGTTCTCATAAAAATTGCAGCTGCAAGCAAATTTATTCACTACAATGAGCGAACAAAAGCAACAACAACGAGTGAAAGAAGACACCTAACAAGGCCGAATAAGGCTCTCAGATTAGATTGGGTGAAGGAAAAAAAGGAAATCAAAGCCTAAAAAAGAAAATGAGAGCAAAGTAGGCTTTCAACTTCAGAAACTGAAGTTGAGAGCCCGCACGAGAAGCTTCATTGAGGGAGGTTGGGGAGAGGAAGGGTGAGTAGTACAAAATAATGGATCTTATTAAGGAAGTTGAAATACCAAAACATTTTTTCCACATTAATATGATAGATCGAGCTTATCAAAATTTATGCAATTAAAATAAGAGCTTATTGCATGTAAAGAAATCACAAAACCCACACCGGACCTTATCTCGGACAACATGGACGTCGCATGGTATGGTGGTGTAGTGAACAGTTTAATTCATTCAATTTCGATTTTAAATATTTTTCAAGAAGATAAAAAGTACATCTTTAGAAACTTCGGAGCTTCAACAAGAATTGATTCAGTTACACACAGCCTGAATCAGATCGTAGACAACCAAAAGAATATTCGCAAGCCAATTCAATTCATTTCTCCATTGCTGGTGCTGACCAGAAGATCTAGAGATGCTTAAAATCGAGAAGAAAGTTTTTCCTTAGTTTTGCGAGGTACGCTCAGCCCGTTAAACCCCACACTTCACCGGTTTCAGCATAAATTGATAGGCTCAAAAGAACAGATATAAATATGATACAAATTTGAAATTGCGCAGAAGCATAGTGTTAATATTGATAATAGTTTTTAGTTAGACGTGCAAGTGTGTGTAGTATGTATTTTATTTTGCAGATTGTAGAGGCTCGCGTGGACATGCCCTGTCCACTTCCTTAGTTGATCTCTGCTCATGATTAAGCAGCCTTAAGTTATTATTTTGTTACTTCCAACCCGTGCCAGCTTCGTCAACTTGGCTTCTTCTTGTCCACGTTCACAGTTTCCAAAATGTTCATTCTTCGCAAGTTGATACTCTCACATTCCTTCAGCTGTCTTCAACTCTTGCAAGATTTATCCAGTAGATTCTAGATTGTTTAGAGAAAATAGATCACAATTTTCAACAAAATAACAGCAGTTGGATTATCAGGAAAAAACAGAGCATGTGATGACACCTATGATGGCAATAAATGACCAAATTCTATGCTTGGTTGAGAAGGTTCTTAGGAATCTTACTTTGCTTGCATCTCAAAAAAAAAGTTACACTCCTCCCACAATTAAAAGTACTGCTAGGGTGCAATTCAATAACAGAGAAAACAGACATTACAATTGGTAAATTCATCAGCTGAAATGTTAGCCTGAATTTCCGATCCACAAAGCAGTAGACTAGCGTACGAACTCTGGATACTTTGCATAAACAGAGAGCAACTTGTTTAGCTCATCGAAAATGCAAAGTTTTGAGTGACAGATTGTGTATGTCATGGAACAATGGGTTCCTGCGTGCAACGGATCAGGCAAATCAACGTCCCCTAACCAATGATTGTGAACTTTAGTGACAACTCAATAAGTCAAAGCACAAGTACAATCAGAGAGATAATGAAGTAAATCAATGGCAGTCAGAACAACCATCACAAAGGAGTGTAGCCAGTTGTAGAGGGATTAAAGTAGATATAATCAAGAGCGAGCGTATCAGATCGATCTTGTCGTGGACTCGAGGATCGGGTAAATAATTATTATTTTATTCCAATAATAATAATAATATTTATTAATACTAATCATGATTAACACTAAGCATGCTTAATCAAATAATAATAAAACACTAATCATCCATCATTCAAAAGCACTAATCAAGCTTAATATTAAACTAATCACCCTAAGGGAGTTTAGCACCCTAAACAAGGTTTAGAAAATCGACTCACGGGTTTAGCGAATCCGACGACACGAGCGCGACCACGGCGACGAGGGGAACGAGCGCTTCGCTCGGGGACAATGACGGGCGACAACCGGCGGCCGTTTTCCAACAAAACAGCTTCCGATGAAGCTGTTTTGTGCTGCACAGCAGCTGAACAGCGGCTGGCTGTGTCCCGAACAGCGGTCAGCAGCAACGGCAGCAACTTCCAGCGGCAGAAACAGCAAGAAACAGCAGCGGACAGCAGCAAACAGCAAGCAGAAACAGCAGGAACAGCAGCAGATTCGGACAGAGGAGGAGGGGGAGCGGTGCAGCTAGCTCGCGGGGCCGGCGGACGACAAGACCAGCGGACCGGCGGCGAGTTGGCTGGACGGCGGTGCTGCGGTGGTGATGGCAGCAGCAGCAAGAAAATACAGCAGCAGCAGCAGCCACCACCGTCGACCGAAAAGAGAAGGAGAAGAAGAAGAAGAAGCTGCTGGGAAGGGGGGCTGAACGTGCAGGGGAAGCTGCGCATGCGGGAGAGAGAGAGAGAGAGGAAAGAGAAAAAGAAGAAAGAGACAAGAGAGAAGACTAGTCAAAGGAGGAAAAAGTGAGATAAGATGGGGACAAGGGGGATTGTCGACCAAGGAAAGAAACGTGAGGAAGAAGAGAAAGAAAAAGGGGGAGAGAGAAAGGGAAGAAACGTGCGGACGAAGTTGGGGGGAAGAAAAGGAGAAAAAGACAAGAAAGGAGAACAAGACAAAGCAAGATAAAAATCTAAACAAATATCTAGATAGGGGTATTTTGGTCTTTTTACCCCTGAAGCATAAATTCCCAAATATTTGGCTCCAAAACTCGGCCCGTTGAATCATTTTCCAATAATTCGAGCTCATCAATAAATCCGAGAATCAATGAGACAATGTCCAATATATAGTCTCGACATCCTTAAAAATTCGATACCCGATACCGGATTGAAATTCGTGGTTAAAATCGATCAATCACGACTTTAGTACGACCTAACTTTCGGGCGGCGTTTAGGGGCTCTCGCGCGTTTGACCCGTGGTTGATAGCTTTTCAATCCACGATCGTGCATTCAAATTAGGGCGATCCTCGGTTGTCATGTAATCACGAGAGGTTAATTGCTCACACTGAGTACAGGGTCAAAAGGAAATCGGTTTAACGTCGTTCACAATTAATATCGAAGTCGTGTGGAATCACCCGCAATCCGACCTCGTATTTTTGTCGAATCAATTTATCTCCGTTCGCTAACTGGCCTGCAACAGTGTAGTATTATTCCTCTCTGATCCTTATGGTCGAGCGGCCTATCCCTGATTAAATTCACTAGTCGTACGCGTACCGATCCTTAATTGCCTTGCCGAACAGTTAGTTAACTCGTGAGAGATCAATTCAGAGTACATGTAACTAACAGTGCATTGATAAAATAACCATTTCATCTATCCCGGAATGGGTTGAAATTCAGGATGTTACAACTCTTCCCTCCTTATAAAAATTTCGTCCTCGAAATTTGCCGAACTTCCAATATCCTTAAATAGATGAGGGTATTAATGTCTCATTGCATCCTCACTTCTCCATATCATTCCTTCCGTACTCTAATATACCAAATTACTTCCAATTCCTTTTTGGTTCCCATAGGCTATGCATTATCTGATTCTGCCAAAAGCAATTTTGCTGACATCTCCCGGTTCGAAATTCTCAGTTGGACTTGTAGAGCTTTATCCCGCAAACCACTAAGCCAAAGTACTGGTATTGTCCAAATCGATATATCCCTCTTATCGACGACACCTCAAGGAACAATGCAACACTGAACTTAACAACCCAACAGTCTTAGTCTTGTCTGTATCGCTTTTCTAGCAGCTTTGCGTTGTCCTTTATCTATCACTGACAACTTGACAGCATCCATTAACTGCTAGACCATCTCTGAACCAACGATTGTCCTTTCTCTGACCTTATTCCAATAGACTGAAGTCTCACAAACTTGACCATACTTCTGCTATACCACGCGAATAAATTTTATTCCATGAGCATTCTCTTTTTGTCAGTCTGTGGTTCAGTTCATTTCTACCCCTTTCGACATCCTAGAAGCATGCCAGGAGTCGCTCCTTGCTCAAGCACTTCGGCCCCGGCGACCACTCCCCGCCCTCATCGGATCAGTCGTCATGGGCATCTACGAACTGCACCACTTGTAACAAAAGTCCCTTTTAAACATGCTTTTTCTCATAGAGGTATTATCCGCTTTGGCCTATCCCATAACAAGCCTCACGGTTTTAACCTCATCTGAGCACCTCAAAGTACAAAACTTTCTCCAGCTCGTCAACTCACGAGCTCGTTTCCACAGGACCACTCGTCAACACTTGAAATCTGATCCACCGAATTTTTATGAGCTCACATTCTGAACTTCACAAGCCCTCAATTGTTGTGACGCGTAAACAACTACTCGTCCTTGTTGTCTTACCACTTAGTCGAATCATTTATACGACACCTCACTGTAAGTATCGTATTCTCCAATACTAGACTAAATTCTCAAAACTGGTGCGATAATCAGCTTATACTTAAGCTCTTAAACATTATACTCACACTTATCCGTCCATTCAAATTCTTACGTCCTTCATTGACCTTTGTATCAGAGGCGTAGTTACCGTAGAAAACCTTTCTACGAATCATTTGTAATAATATGTCCGACTTAGAAAATTCCGAACCTCTGTCACTGTCATAAGTCTTGGCCTTTGCCAAATCATAACTGCCTTGGTCTCAGCAAATCCATAGAATTTCTTTCGTCCAAAATCACTCAACCCACAAAAGCAACGCGAGTAAATCCAAACTTGCACATGTTAAACTTGGCATACTGTTTATGTTCTTGAATGGTCTATAGAACCACCCTCAAGTATTGCTCGTGTTCTTGTAAATTTCTCGAATATTTCCAATATATCATTCACGAGCACAATTACGAATTAATCCAAATACGCCTTAATCACTCAATCCATCGAATCCATAAAAACAACTGGCGTATTAGTTAATCCCACCGATCATACAGTAATCTTGTAGTGACCAAATCACACACGGTGTGTCATCTTCAGTATATTTTCCTTTTTAATCCTCAACTACGAATAGCTCGTCCTTAGGTCTATCTTGAAACATGTCGAAGTTTCTTGAAATGGGTCAAACAAGTCATTTGTCCTCGGTAATTGATACTTGTTCATGACCGTCCCTTAGCCATACTGTCGATAATCAATGCATAGGTGCAACAATCCATACTTGATTCCTTAATTAACAATTTAACCTCAATCGTCCAATAAATGAATTACTCTCAACGACAAATTTCAAAGGAATCGAGGGTCCTCATTAATTCCAATAAACTCAAAACTAACCCCACCTAATGGGTTAAACTGGATTACCTTCCATTAGCAATCCATTGTAACTCGATACTTAATAAGCCAATTCCTTCCAACCATCACATAGTAATCGTACATTGCCAACACAATCAAATCGATCAATTCCTTTTTGATCGCTAATGACCACCGTACAATTTGAACAATCCTACTGCATACAACCTCATCCTTTAACTGGGTCAACCTGTTAAGAACCTCTTCCAAAGATTTCGGTCTTAGCTTCACCAACTTAATAAAGTATTCTGCTGAAAACAAATGCGTGGCTTCCAAACCACTTAACGCATAAGTGACATAATCACATTGGGAAGTTGTACCAATAGTCACAGCTTTTGAATCCAACACTTGGCATTCCGATTATATTCCAATTTTTCCCAATGCCATTCCTCTTATCATTAGCTTTTTCCCAAGCCCATGATTATCCATATAAGGTGCAAACCATTCCAAATGCAGCTACTCATTCTGCCACGTCCTTTCAATTAGTCAGGCTCTCTTGTACCATCCATCATAGTCCTTTAGGTTCAAGGGCACCAACTAATCCTTAATTTCCGATTTCAAACCATCTCCGACCTTCTGACTCGGTCTACTAGATTCCCAATCATTCTATGTGCATACTTCGAGAACTCTGCAAGCTTAACCTCCTATTGCACAACTGACAATGGTTCTGACGAAATTGAAAAAATTCAATTACCTTATGCTCTTGCGTGCACTCAGAAAAGTATTCTCCGTTGATCACTTTGTTGACAGTACTCCACTCGAGGACAGTACCTTTAGGCAAAACCCTTCCTTGGTTTACTTCCCACTACATGCTAACATTATCTTGTAATTGGTACTCTGCTAGGGCTATCTGATCTTCCTTTGAGGATTCCCACAATGCAAACACTTACTTCAATTCCTTCATCCAAAAGGTTGCGACCTCAAGATTACTCGTCCTAGCTGACTTAGACGACTCAAACTCCAGGAACTGTTCACTCAACTTAAACATTGACCGATCATCAATCCTCTTTTCCAACCAATGGAACTCACAAGGCGAGACAACAACAACAACGGTGGCAACAACAACAGCTTGAGTCTAAAATCACTGTCCTATCTCAATACCTAAGGCTTCCAATGCCTGTAGGATTTCATCAAATCTAGGATCTCCTAGTGCTCTCCCTTTAGCACTAGCCCATCCTTCGACTGCCCTTCCACAAAGCTCTCGAATCAGGATCGTTCGTCTAACAAAATTATCATTGAAACCTTATTCCCAACTCCACAATGGATTAGAAATCAAGAACGACCCGCTTAAAGCCAGAGAATCAAATAAACAAACACAAGCATGGGGTGTTTTCCTAACTAACTATCCCAAAACCCATCGCACCTTATCACTCCATACATTGACCAGGCTCTGATACCAAAACCGACGGGGATGTCACGACCCGATCCTCGAGTCCGCGACAACTCCTGTTCTCTTGCGGTCATTTGAGTTGCGACTCTCCAGGATCCATCGCCGACCGTTATTTTTATCTTTTAATTAAACGCATGCGGAAGTGAAACACAATCCCTAGTCAATTACAAAAGCAGGGATAGCAGGAAAACCCAATAATAACACATTCCAAAGTACTGCTTTATTTATTTACTGATTAACCCTGGGAAGTTTACAAGTACAAGCCCTTACCACGGGCATCTTCCTATCGAGCCAAAGAAACCAACAAGCCGAGATTAATCTACTCCCTTCGAAAATGGCCACGAGCTGAAACATGCATCGATTCTCCATCCTATGGACCTGACAGTGGTTATTCAATAACCAGTGAGATAAATCTCAGCAAGTCAAGATTCTAAGCCTCGGTTAGGAGACCTACTCGCCTCGAGTGCGCCCTGACGTGCAAAGTCTCTATCGCCAACAATTCAACAACAGAGTAACACCCAATCGACCATTAACAGACGCACGATTAGACCAAGGCTCATATGCAATTATTAATAGTTAACAATCGCAATCACATGCATCCTTACCTCTCTTTTGCCACACGCAACCTGCATGATACAGTCTATCATATGTCCATCTCAATGCAACAAGTATATCAAATAATCAGAACACCTCTCAAATTGTCTCATGCACCAT
>MU089897.1:0-42591 GCA_014858505.1 Corymbia citriodora subsp. variegata
GTGAATGAAGTTGTGGACATTATAATTAGTAGTATTAAAATATCCAGAGGCACGCGCCTTTCTTTCTCATTGGAACCCAATGGGTTAGCTGCTACCATCCATATGTGCCATATCATCTTACCAGTCATCCTATTGACCACGACACTTATGCCATGACATCCATCTCATGTCATTTAATGATTGTATGTTTAAGGTCATTTAATTTAGAATGAATGTCATGTTAGAGTAGTTCATATTAAGTTTTGCCAGTCATTAGAACTGTCATGTAAATTGCATGTCACTTGCCATTAGAGTAATAAATCATGCATGTTAAACCTAGATTAGAATTGCATATAATTAGTTTTCATAAATAAATAAAAACCCAAAAAAGGAATAATTAGGACTGCTTAATTAGTTAGTAAAATCATGGTTAGGCTAGGTATAGTATTATAGTGATTTACTTACATTTAGAAAAACAATTAGCTCTGGGTATTTGAATTTTTTTGTTTATTTCTAGGAATTTATTTAATAATTTGATTATTGAGTGTTACTTTATTAATTGTGCATCCCTATGATCACATGTTGTATGTTAGTGGTTAAGTTTAAAATCAATCCAATATTGTTTGCACAAATATTTCTTTTGAAAATGAAGAGAAAATTTACGGAAAGGGCATAAGATTAATCTAGCATAATCAAATCCTCAAATTCATTAAATCTTTGATTTGTATAAATAAAATATGCTCCTACATTAATCAACTCTAATTGATTAGTAACGACTCCTAAATAAATTAATTTTCATTTTAATTAAAATCCAAAAGTTGCGGTTGGTATAGGCCTGGAAGAACCCGAGCTTAGTGTAAACCTAGTAATCCATTAATCCATTAACTTTCCCCTTGATGGATAACCTCTGGGAAGGTTGCGGTAGCTTGGCAACTTCGCTGGGAACTTTAAATTAAAATTCATAGTAAACTTAGGTCTTAACTCTCATCTTCAAAACTATTTTTGTCTAGCAGCGTGGAGACAAGGTACATCCCTAATATCAAATGTCGATCAGCGAGTATTAATCTTCATGGTCATTGATAGGATGTCACGCGCATGGTCATGTTCATATGTAACTGAGGTGACCTTCCACACTTGTCAAGCACGTGCTTGCTCGGGTTGACTGACTCAATCATTTTTTGGTATAAATAGGAAGACATTGTTATAGGCCAATGGGAATATGAATGAATTTTGGTTCTTAATACATGAAAATTTGAGAGATTCTTTTTTTGAACGTTTGAAACTTCTTGCACAATAGATTTCGACAAAATAGATATTGCTAAATATCTCTTGATAAATGCTCGCCAACTATAATATTCATACGTATTTTCTGACCAGTGAGATATCGGGTCAAATTCTTTTTGGGTAAAAAATAAAGCAGGGTTCCAACAAAAACATTATTATTCACAGGCAGTGATGACTCAAAATTTGCCAATAAAGCCATTAGCTGCAACATTTCCAACAATAGCCGCAACACAGCAATTGTTGCCACTGATCATATAGTTTGCTGTAGTAAGTCACTATAGATGCTCGATAGATGATTTTATCTACACAAGCATGCCTACTTTTGTAATAAAGTCTATTCGTACTAATCTTGGCCGCTAGTAATTGCAATCTCATTCTCAATCTCAAGGAACACCAACTGTAAAAGGGAGCAGATAAAAATTAAAATAGACGATTTTGCTTATTAAATTTTGTAAGGTAAACACTTTTATGTTACGTCTCTATCCCCTGCAACAATTTGTCATTGTTTAGCATAGCGATCTTCAAACCATAGATGTTGGATTTGGTTGAAAAAATTGGCGGGTATTTACCATATTTGGAAATTCCATGGAGCCGTCAAAAGAATGCGGCATGACTGTTACCATTAAGGTCGTTAAATTACTGATAAGAAGGAAATTGATAGCTATGTTATTTAAATCGCTCAAGACGGCTTCTTCATGTTAATTTTCTATCCACTGCAATAACCTCCCAGACCTCCAAAACTAATGGTGTAGCCACTTTGATATTTTTTAACATGATGATGATTCACCAAACCATAAATATTTGATGTATCCACCCACTCCGTCATGTTATTTGAAGGAGGTAGGGATTTGCCATCCCATCGAGCCCAATGAAGTCGCCGAAAGATGGTGGCATGCTTGAAATTACTGTCTGGCTTGTGACCACTCCCCATCGGTGGACAAATCCAGTCACTAGTTAACCCAATTCCTCCCCAAGCTGAGTGTAGTGAGCCATCACGCAAATATGGAAATAATTCCTTTGGCCAATAGCCTACTTTAATCGATGCATGGAGCATGACCGACCACCAATTCCCAGTATTTTGATCCTGATTAAAAAGAAATATTGATAATAAGTGTTAAAGGAAAAAATGCAACAATTATTAACACTAGTTTATTTCAATAGGATTTGTGATATCGCAAAAATTATCTTGCACGGATGCAATGATTGATAGATAACTTTCAGAAGGTTAGAATGATAGCGACAATCTTAACTTTAAGAATGAAACTATTAGTAGCTAATATATTTTAGAAAACATATTATCTTAAAAACCTTGAAAAAGATCAAACATACCTGTTCGATATCGATTACAAGCTCATATTGAGATCCACCATGAGTAGAACTAGGTTCTAATGGAAAACTGGGGATTACTTCCCTTGACACCTGGACGAAATCCGGACATAGTACATTATAGCACCCATTGTGGTAGCCATCACCTTAAGAGGATAGTGCTTTAGTCGATAAGATTCAAATTATCTCCAACATCTAGGCTGGATTTCGAAAATCAGCGAAAAAATTGGTTCAATTAAGAATTAACAATCAGCATGCGTTTCTAATATGCTTAGAGCATTGTAGTGAATCTTCTTGTGTGTTAGGGGCTTATTCTTGCATTGTTGTAAGGATTGTGATTTGTGGCTGATTAATCCGTTTGTTAGCCTTTCAATCCCTTTACAGTATAAATTAGTCAAGGATTTTATATCCAGTATCAATAGATTTATTATTATCTCATCAAGAGTTTAGTTGATAATGATTCTTTACTATAGTTATCTTATTGGGAAACTAGGTTTACCATTCACACCATATTCATCAGGGACAATACATGTACTAAATTTAGGTGTCAATGGGAATTCCAATCATTGAGATGCTGCCGAATTTTGGCATTTTTTACCCTTTCTTCCGTCTTTTGTCTGATTTCCTTCCCCTTTTTTGTTACCCTACTTTTTCTCCCCTTTCTGTGATTCTCAATCTGCCCGTTTCCGTCCTGCATCAGTTTGCCCTTGTTCTTGCTATCCTATTTTCCTACTCTTTCCACGATTCCAAACCTGTCTCAACCATCTTTCGCTATATGCTTTCCATTTTGCATTGAAAATGATCTTGTCCATGACTACAACTGGGATTAGAATGTTCAATCTCAATTATGTCCATGATTAATTAGCCTTTAGTCCTCAGCCACTGACCTTTCAACTCAACATATCAAAAACAAGGTACTTAGAATCTGGTTCTCCACAAGCGGAATCCGTTTTAACCTTCCCCAGTTGTGATAAAATTCATTGGTGTTTCATATGGGAGGATGAAAAGGGATGCCGAAAAAAGAATAAAAAGAACATAAAAGAAATCGGTTTGGATCTTGCCGCTGCCAGAATTTTCATACCAATGAAGTAAAGTCTAGAAAGACATTATTTTATTGGACCAGATAGGACCTCGATTGGATATGCATTCAAGGTCACAAGGAAAGGAGGAATAATAGGGGAATTGACCCATATTTAAGAAAACAATACATCATGTTGGCGTGAGCTGATTTGTAGGAGCGATATATATAAAAAGAAAATATTTATATTTGCGTGAATTGATTTGTGAGGGTAATGCATATAGAAAGCAAATATTTTACCTAATAGGCGATTGTTACACTAGCAATACTTGTATGTATATACTGAAATGATAGTGATCTATTTTTCAACATGGTATTAGAGCAGGAACCCTAGTTTTCTCCACACTCTTTCCACCAGATTAGATCGCCACTACAGCCTTAGGTTTTTCCTTGTGCTACCGCCGCACTGACCAAATCAGATCGCTGCCATAGCATTGACTTGTGCTGTTGTCACACTAATCTGACCTAATCAGAAATTCATTTGCAAAGGAATTGTGATTGGCAACCATGACAAAGCTAACTGATGAGGTACCTCATCAAGACCAAGGGGAGAACTCTACAACTTGCTTCTCTTCTAGAGAATCTTACGATGAAGCTGGCACAGATTTTGACTCAGATTTTGACTCAGGTATCAACACAATCCCAGGAGCCATCCATTACACAAATTTCAGTCAAATTGGATGGATCAAATATGGATTGTGGTCTCAAGTGGTGAAGATGTTCATCTCTGATAAATACAAGTTGGGTTATATTAATGGTGATCTCCCTCAGCCCTCATCTATTGATCCTCAATTTCGAAAGTGGAAGACTGAGGATGCGATTGTGAAGGGGTGGCTAATCAACTCGATGGATCCTGCATTAATAGGAAATTTTATTCGCTTCCCAACTACGAAGATGGTATGGAACTCTGTTGCAACAACCTTCTTTGATGGAAGTGATGCCTCCCAAGTTTATGACTTGAAGAGGCGGGTGACTCGGATGAGACAAGGTGGAGAGTCAATTGAGGCTTATTACAATAATCTTCAGGGTTTGTGGAGGGAGATCGACTTCCGTCGTCCAAACCTAATGACATGCCCAGCTGATATTGAGCGGTACAATCTTTGCCATTCAAGAAGATCGAGTGTCTGTCTTCCTTGATGGGTTGGACAATTTTTTAGACAAAGTGAGAGTAGATGTTTTCCAAATGCAACCATTCCCAACTGTCGAGCAAGCATATGCACGGGTTCGTAGGGAGGATACGAGACAGTCAGTGATGCTCACCCATACTAATTCCACGTTTGGGTCTACTGCCATGGTGGCACGAGGAAGCAAGACAGGTGTCCGAGAATCACCAATAATGCCAACTCTACAAATGAATAAATTAGGAGCTACGCAAGGGGGTGGGCGGATGAATAATGATTCACGAACTACAATTTCATCTGGAGGATGCTCACACTGTGGGAATAAGCATACTTGAGAGACATGCTTTAAGCTCCATGGCTATCCAGAGTGGTGGAAGGAATTGAAGGCGCGAAAACAAGCCGACGAGGGTACTAACAGTGGAAAAGGGAAGGTTTTTCTTGCTAAGATGAAACTGCAGTTGTCTTTGGTGCCCAAAGTTGAAATTCAAGACCAACCATCTACGTCCAATTTAGGTAATATCCAAGGTAATTGTGGTTGTGCGCTAGTTCTCCCTAATCACACTAGTTGTGATGGATGGGTTATCGATTCGGGGGCTACGGAGCATATGACCTTTAGCCCAAATAATTTTGTGAGCATTACAGAACCAAGACAAGGCAGTATCTCAAATGCAAATGGGCATACATACCCAGTGACAGGGGCTGGTGCAGTTGCGGTTTCCCCTCAGTTGTCATTGCCTAACACCTTACTTGTCCCGTCATTGACCACAAAATTAATTTCTATTGGATAGCTCGCTGAAGATTTGAATTGTATTGTTCTAATGTATCCTCAGTTCTGTCTTTTCTAGGATATCCTCACAAAGGAGATCATTGGACGTGGTACTAAACCCCCAGGGGGGGGGCTGTATTACTTGGATGATCTCAAGTTTGGAAGTGTTCATCAAGTCCAGGGTTCACCTAGCAATAAGAAAAATAGATTTGGCTTTGGCATCGACGATTGGGACATCCTTCATTTGGCTATATGAAAAAGCTATTTCCTGAATTATTTTTGGATCTAAAAGAGTTGGATTCTCGTTGCCAAACTTGCATTTTGGCTAAGAGCCACCGTGTTTCCTTTCGCATAAGTTTGAATAAGAATAACGTGCCTTTTTCATTAGTTCACTATGATGTGTGGGGTGCTTCTCCTATTACTGCTATCTCGGGCTATTGGTAGTTTGTTATATTCGTTGATGATTGCACACGTATGACTTGGCTTTACTTGATGAAAACTAAGGATGAAGTGGTTAACGTGTTTAAAGTATTTCACAAGATGGTTCAAACACGGTTTGATGCTAAGCTACAAGTTTTTCAAAGTGATAATGGCAGAGAGTATGTGAATGGAAATCTCAAGGAGTATTTCAGCAACATGGTCTCATTCACAAGACCTTGTGTACACAGACTCCACAACAGAATGGGGTGGCCGAAAGGAAGAATCGCCATATTCTCAAGACCACTCAAACCCTCTTAATTAAGGGACATGTTCATTCATGTTTTTGGGATAATGTTGTTGCCACGGCGGTGCATCTCCTCAACCGAATGCCCTCGAAAGTGCTAGATTTTTGTATGCCTCTACAAGCACTCTATGCATTTGTCCCATTGCCATCAGTCTTGACAATTCATCCTCGTGTGTTCGGATGTGTTGCGTTTGTTCACATTCCAAAGAACCAACGTACCAAACTTGATCCATGTGCTTTATGGTGTGTGCTCTTGGGGTATGGTACTCATCAAAAGGGCTATAGATGCTACAATCCATCTACTAAAAAAACTTATGTGACTATGAATGTCACATTTGTCGAAGGAGAGTTCTTTTACCCAAGTACCAATTCTACCTTTCAGGAGGAGAATTGGTGGGAGATTATCACTGGGGTTATACCTAATGGAAGAGATGCGGTTCTTAGGGGTGGTGGAAGTGTCAATGATAGCTCCAACACTGGTGATAACGGGGCTAGGCAAGCTCTGACTGATGTTGGAGCAACCATGGGTGGTGCCGGCACGACTAGTGTTAATGATGAAACTGTTGAGCAGGTGACAGATGGTGCTAGTGCTGGTGAATTTGCCATAGGTTTAGCTACAGAAGCCTCGCAGATCCAACAAAGAGCGAAATACCCACACATGAACAAGTTGAACAGCCCCCTTCCCCTCCAATAGCCAACCAAGTTCGTGAAGATTTTCTTGAGGTAATCTCCTCTACTGCTTCTAGTTTGTTTGATGAATCTAATAAGTCAGTGGAATATAAATTACCTATTAGGCATAATCGGGGAAAGCCCCTAAATCGATACTCACCAGATGTTGGAGAAAGGAGATCGAAATATTCCATCACAAATTATGTCTCAACAGGAAGGTTATCTAAACCATTGAAGCAGTTCATGTTGGCTGTATCTTCGGTTCAAATTCCGAATGGAGTACAGGAAGCTTTGGAGGATCCACAATGGGTTCAGGCTATGGAAGAAGAGACGAAGGCATTGCAAAAAAATAGAACATGGGAATTGATGGACTTACCTGAGGGAAAAAAAACAATGAGATGCAAATGGGTGTTTTTTGTCAAATATAAGACAGATGGGTCCATTGAAAGATACAAGGCAAGATTGGTAGCAAAGGGGTACACGCAGATATATGGAATTGAATACCAAGAAACTTTCTCTCCTGTTGCAAAACTCAATATTGTTTGAGTTTTGGTGTCTCTTGCAGTTAATTTAGACTGGCCACTATTTCAATTTGATGTGAAGAACGCATTCCTCCATGGTGACTTGGAGGAGGAGATTTATATGGATGTACCACCAGGATACAAGTCTTCCTCACATCCAGGTGTGGTCTACAAATTGAAAAGGTCCTTGTATGGTTTGAAACAATCACCAAGGGTTTGGTTTGGTCAGTTCAGTGTGGCAATGAAGAAGTGTGGGTACAGACAAAGTGAGTCAGATCACACCTTGTTTCTTCGACGACAAGGAGGGAAGATAACTACATTGATTATCTATGTTGACAATATTATCACTATAGGGGATGCCGTGAAAAAAAATCACCTCACTCCAAAAGAGGCTTTCTAGAGAGTTCAAGATGAAAACCTGGAGATAGGTTTTTTGGGAATAGAGGTATCAAGATCAAAGGGGAATATTGTCTAAAGGAAGATGTATAGATTTGTTGGTAGATGTAGGGATGCTAGATTGTAAGCTAGCAGATACCCAATAATGGAGAATCATAACTTGGAGAGTATCCATCAAGTACAACAACAAGAAGAGATACCTAAGGTTAGTGGGGAAGTTAATCTACTTATCGCATACGCGTCTAGACATTGCATATGCATAAGTATTGTAAGTCAATTCATGCATGCTCCTAATGAAGACCATATGAAGATTGGTGAAAATAATTTGGTATTTGAAAGCATCTCCAGGGAGAGGTTAAATTCCTGAGGAATGGTCATTTGGAATTGAAGGTTAACGAACGTAGACTAAGTGGGGAGTGTTATGACAAAAGGTCAACTTTAGGGTATTTACATTTTTTGGGGTGGGGGGGGGGGGGGGGGGGAATTTGTCATTGAGAGTAAGAAACAGAAAGTGGTGGCTTTGTCGAGTGCAAAGGCAGAGTTAGAGGGATGCAAAGGGCCATGTGAGCTTTTGTGGCTTAGAAAACTGATGTCCAAATTGGGATTTCCTCCTAATCCGAGATGAAGCTTTTGTGATAACAAGCAGCTATTGCCATATCACATAATCTGTGCAGGATGATGGACCAAACACTTGAGGTTGATCGTCATTTTATTAAGCAGAATTTGGATGCAAAGATAGTTAATTCCGTTTGTGAGGTCTGAAGATCAGTTAGCAAATATATTGACAAAGGCAATCTCGAGCAAACCTTCTATAGCTCACTTGACAAGTTGGGCATTAGTGATATTTATGCACCAACTTGAGGGGAGTGTTGGCGTGAGCTGATTTGTAAGAATGATATGTATAAAAGAAAATATTTCTATTTGCGCGAGTTGATTTGTGGGGGTATGCATATAGAAAGCAAATATTTTACCTAATAGGTGATTGTTACCCTAGCAGTACTTGAATGTGTATATATATATATAGCCTTGTAAAGAAAAATATATATTGAAATGATAGTGATTTATTTTTCAACACATCAATGGTTGCTTTTGTAACATTCCAGCATGTGACTTATATATTTTAAACGCATGAGGGAAGCAGCCAAAATGAATCTTCACTTGATTTGTGCATTGGTAACATATTTTTTGGGTTGAGTAAGCCATGCGCTCTATTGAAAGGAGTTGTTTATGTTGTGATAATTTCACTCCTATGGAAATTGATTTTATTTTTATTTTTTTCATATTGCTTTCACTATTGGTATTGTTCTTAGTGCGTGGTTACGTCTATCCTAAGTCTAGCATGTGAAATTGGTTTACGCTCTAGTAGGTTCTATAGGAGATAAATGTTCTTTGGACAAATGGATGGGAGTGTAATATCTGATGTATGACTATAGGAACAATGTTATCTATATAACCCAGCTAAGAAGGAACAAGAATAATGCTACATGTAAAACCCAGCCAAGAAGAAAAAGAAAGGAGGAATTCTCTTTTAGTTCGGAGTATTTTATTTTTTATTGTGGTTTGTAATTTTATATTCGAACAAAAGACCCGTTGAGAATCAATCAATGATTAATAGATGATCACTATCTGGCCCTTACAAAGTCGTTATAAAATGTTATAAAAAATTTATATACTGATGATGGTAAAAAAACGTTACAAAATTTAATAGCTTTCAATATCCAACATAAATGACAAATATCATTGTTCTCCTCTACAAACCTTTATACTCATCAACTCACTCAGCAAGTATATAAAGGTGCTACACGGGTTCATCCCAACAAATCACTGCACTAGGTCACAAAGCTGTCGAGACTCATTGAGAGGGAGAACGAAGGGTAGGGGCGGGGGGGGGGGGGGGTAAGAAGAGTTAAGGTGGAAAGAGCCATGGTGGTAACAACGACCAAAAGTATGGGATCAACGATGCTTGTGGCAACTCTGATACTGTGGTCCTCCATTGGCATCAATGCTGAAGTGAACAAAATTTTTCCAAATAAATTTTTTATGAGCAAGTTGTTATGTTTATTGACTGCTACCTTTAAAAAATACCCCCGTAGATACTTTCTCGAATGCGTTGGGGACCGGCCTAGCCAGCTCTCAATATCCACAGCAGCAGATCACTGCGACATCGATTGTTTCTTGTCTACTTGCCTTAACTACTACATAAGTAATAATCTTTACATTGTGATCAAAGAATCAGTTGTTTCTTACCTACTTGCCTTGACTACCATCCAAATAATAATTTTCACATTGTGATCAAAGATATAGCATAGCTTTTTATGAGATTTATAAAATCAAGAAATTCATTGCATAATATTGTTTTCGTTATCTATGTTTTGATGATATATTTTAATGACGAGGGAATAATGCATACTAAATTATTACATTTCCTCATATTTCGATATATATGGCCTTGTTGAAAAAAAATCAATTTCAATTTGATGTGAGTGATTTTTTTAATCTCTTATTTCATATTTGAACTCATACAGATAATAAGAAAGTTGGAGGGGACATGAAGAAGATAGGAGCTTGCGTGGACTCATGCTCTAAAGGTTGTCGAAAGACCTAATCATTACACTAAAGTCATTGAAGTTATGTGATGCCTTTGTGTACATTCCTACTATTAAAAAGTGTATTTTTAATTATCTATTTAACCAAGTCAAGCCCATTGTTATTAAATTTAATATGTGATAAAATGACTCTACTTTCTATTATTCAACATTAGATTATAAGATAAATATAAAAGAAAATATTACCTCTACAAGATATCAAAGTTGGCTTTGTATGGCCTCTTTGGATTAATCAATGTTTCACGATGTGCATAAGATTATCAATCTCCAGCACGACATGACTGAGAGCATGACTTGGTGATGTTGCCAAATAGACTAATGAAATGATATGTATGAGCACATGTTAAGCTAAATGAAGAAAAGAGAATTATATATATATATATATATATATATATATCATTCACCATAAGTTAACTTTGTGAATTACATTTGGATGGCAATTTCAAGCAAGACAGGAAATTACGGTGGAGAGTATCTATTAGGGCTGTAAACTGTTCAATTTGGTTTGATTTTTTTGAAAAACCGAATTGAACCAAATCGATAAGGAATAATATCGAATCGAACCAAAACCGTCCCAAACCGAATACAAACCGAACTGAAAATGCGGTTCCGTTTGGTTTGGTTCGGGACGGTTTTTATATTTTTGCTTTACTTATTATGATATAAATGAAAAAGAAATGATGATGAAGAGAGATTGTTAACTTTTAATTAAGAATTCCAGTTTGATTCGGTTAACCAAACTGAATCGAAAAATTAATGGTTATTTTTCGGTTAATCGAACCGAATAAAAAACATGCAAATTTCGATTTAATTCGATTTGATTTTTATTTTGATTCGATTTACGGTTCGATTCTTAACACTTTTATTATCAATCGATTGTCTTTTAAAAGATATTTTAAAAGTGTTATGGGAATGTTTCTGTGGTCATGTCTCGGTGGCTCATAAGGGCCTCGTATATTGTGCAATCCGAAAAGCAAGACCTTCGTGTGGGACCCAGGATTCATGCGTGATGATTTGGTCAGGATAGATTTGCCGCTGCGTTTTGACAGTGGAATCAAAAGGCCTTTCACTCATTATTCGTAGAACCGGTCCGAAGACGGATAACGAACCGTTGATCTCATCATCATTTTGAATTTTATGACAGATGCACATCTTTTATATTTGACATTTGAAACTTTCACGATATGTTTACTATCTAAAAATACAAATACACTCATATTGAGTTGTCCTCTCAATACTTTTATACACAGACATTTTACTCATAAATGTATTTTGAATTGATAAGGAATGATATTCTTAAAATTGTGAATAGAGTTGAAATATCTATAAATAGGCGTGAAGGATCAAATATACATTGACAAGAAGAAGAAAAAAAAAACTTAATTTTCTTGTCATCTTTGATAAAAAGAAACAAAATACAAAAACCTGGGGTTTCATTTTATATGACAAGTGATGAATAAACGAAGTCACTACTCAATTTTTCTAATTACCTTCATCATCGATAATCTTTCATAGGGCCTACGCGTATAATTAATGCTTGAGATAACATAAGCATCTTATCATAAAGTTAGGTATTATTTATTTCACAAAAAATTTAAATTTTTGGGAAATATTTTCCCACTGCTAACAGCCTAAGAAATAATTTTTAATTTTTTAAAATGGAAATTATTCTTATGAATTTAAGCATACTTTTTCATTGACTCATTTTGTCGAGCAATCCTAACACTGGAAAATGTTCTTCTTAAAAAAGGAACACTGCTATACAATCTTTTCCCCCCTTTTTTTGATGGTTTGATCGGTGAGAATAAATAGATTTTCTTTTGACGATCAAATTGTATGCAGGGAAAAAAATTATAACGGCAAAATTTGATGAACAATGTGGGTTACACGTTGGCAAAAAATGAACACGTGAATTTCTTCAAATTTTTAAAATTCTTAAAAGAAACAAACAAACCGAAATAGCAAATTATCATGCGAACCAAACTTTTGTCGGTAACCCCAATCATTTCCAAAGAATGCTCTCATTTTCTCGAATAAAAGCCTAAAGTGTTATCGCTTTCTCAAATAAGAGCCTAAAGCAGATCTTATTTCAAATAATGGCCTAAAGTGGTTATCTCTATTTCAAATAAAGGCCAAAAGTGATTATGTCTATTTCAAATAAATACTTGACTTTCCAACAATCAAGAGCATTTTTGTCATTTATCATTTTTCTTCTTCTTTTTTCCTTTTTTATTTCCTCTCTTCTTTTTTCTTTCCTTTTTCTAGTTCTTCTTCTTCATCATCGCCGGTGGCCAGCCGATCGGCCATTGGCGAAGCCCACAAAGGGTTGGGCAAGGGTCGCCCTTGCTACCCACAAGCAAGGGATGGCCTCGCTTGGGCTAGGCAACCCTTGCCTTGCAAAGGCCACTCCTTGCAACCATCAGCTAGTTTAGCCCTCGCCGACCATGGGCAAGGCCAACCTCACAAGACCTGGCAAGGGTCAGCCTCACTTGGGGCTGATGAGGGCTCAATGACCCTTGCTCTGGAGTCTCGCCTAAAGAAGCCACCTCCAATCGAATTCCATTCCCGTCATTCTCCTCATTTCTCAATCGAAGGGAGTTTTCAACTTCACCAAAGCAGGAGAGATCAAGCACGCAAGTTTCAACTCCCTCGTCTCTAGCGATCCCTCACCACTGACAAGGGTCGTCAAGTCCTCACTGGCCCCAAGTGAGGCCAACCCTCACCAGATCTAGTGAGGTGGGCCTTGCCTATGGCTAGTGAAGGCCAACCTCGTAGATAGCCACGAGCGGCGATCTCCACCAACGCAAGCCCATGCAAGGCCGTCCCTCGCCTGTGGGTGGCAAGGGTGGCCCTCACCAAATTGGGCAAGGGCGACCCTTGCTCAACTCTCTTTGGGTTGGCCTCTGGCATTTATGAAGAAGAAGAAGAACCAGAATAAGGAAAGGAAAAAAAGGGAAAAAAATGATAAATGACAAAAATGCCATTGATCGATCAAAAAATTTAACCGATCAATGACCGATGAGATCAGATCCTTATTTGAGACAATCATAATTATTTAAGGCATTCATTTAAAACAATTATGGCTACTTCATGCGCTTATTTGAAATAACGTTCACTTTAGGTTCTTATTTGAGAAAATAAAAATATTTGAGGCCTTTTTTGGAATTTTTCCAAAATTGATGAACAATGTGGTTTACACGTTGTCAAAAAATGAACATGGGGATTTCTCCAAATTTTTAAAATATTTAAAAGAAACAGACGAACCCGAATAGCAAATTACCATGCGAACCACACTTTTCTAGGTAACCCGAATGAATTTCATTCACAACAACGTACAAGTCACACCCTTCTTGTCTCTCTCTCCCCCCCTTCCCCCAATTTTCAACGAGAAGCCCCAGCATCGTCGCTTTCACAAAGACTGTTCGCAGGATACGGCCACTCGGACTCAGGGCCTTTGTTAATAAAACGTCTGTTCTTGTAAGAAATAAGAAATTATTTCTAAATATTTAATGTTTATTAAAATCAAATTTTCTTATTTTATTTTTTCTTTCCTTTTCTTTTTCTTTTTTCTTTTCTCCTTTTCTCTTCTCTTCTTTTCCTTTTTCCCTCTTCCTCTTTCTTCCTTAATTGGCCGCATGCCTCAACGACAGCCCGCAGCTTAGCAAGCTTGGGGCTTGTTAATACACCTGTCAAAATGGATCAGGCCTTTTTTTAGCATAACTCATTTATGACTCATTTAAAGAAAGTCTGACCCATTTATGACCCATTTAATATTTAAATGGATCATAAATGGGTTATGCTCCCATTTTGATAGGTATACTTATAATGGGTTTAAAATTAAAAAGACTAAAATATATGAGTCGTTAATGGGTCAAAGTTTAAACCTACTTAAAACCCAACTACTCCTCGGTACTCAAAGATAACTCATCTCCTCTCCACTCTCCCATATATATGTGTGATTTTGAAAAAAAATTAAATTAAATTATAAATAAAAATTATTAATAATTTGATTTAAAAAAAAACCCGAATAAGTTTGAAATCTTTAAAAAAGATTATAAGAATAAGTTTTCCTAAATCTAGTTAATGTTTTAACAATATGGGCCGGGTCGGGTATGGGTTGGGTTGGGTATAGGTCAAAAATTTGATACTATACTTAAATTGGTCATAAACGGATAAATGGGTTAATTTGGGTCGGACCATTTATGACCCGACCTAAACCCAACCCGATCCACCTGTTTAATTGGTTTACTTGTTGGCGATCCAAGCTCGGCCAAGATCAATGAGCTTATTTTTTATCATATATTATCAAATAAAAGAGGATTAAAAATTTTCTTAAGAAAATAATTCTCGAAAAGTGTTTTCTTTTATTGTGAAATTTTTCTCAAATAAATGCTTCCTAAATGCATTAGAAATAATGCTCACTTGGACTTTTCATGGGGACTTAAGTTCTTTTCGAGAGGGCTTTTTTGATAAATCAGGTGCATAAACCCTCCTCTCACATAAATATGGGTCCAACGATTGAGCCTGTTTTTGGCATCACGTATGACAGTAACGAGAAACTTTTAGATTCTCTAGGGAAAATGATCGTGTAATTTGCGCTCCTAAGCAATCACGTATACATAATGTTGGGTGGAAAACATTTCCAAGCGAGAGGTAATTAACACATTCCAACGTACAGGCATCTTCATGATATTTGTGTATGTATGACCATATGTATGTTTAAGTCAACGTACGTATATTTTTTAAGTCTACGTACAAATATAAATATGTTTGTTTTTGTAGTTTTTATGTAACATAAGTATAAACAATCCACTATTTACACCCAACCATGAACAGCTGCGCTGGTATTCATTCTCTCCCTTATTGTCGAGGTCGAGGATTCGAATGCCCCGTGTTGCTAACATGACTTAAGAGGGGGTCATGGGTGTTGGGCTCATATGCTAGTGTCACGGCCCAAAGACTTGAACGATCCACGAGGGTTTTGGGTGACGCCGTGACCGAACCTTGGTACGAGCGACCCTCAACCGTGATCTCCGTATTCTAGGGTTTTCTTGAGTTTTCTAGATTATTCCTAGGGGCGGGCGATACGGTCATTGTACACCAAGGCAATCAATGTAAGTAGGTAGTAGTTGAGGGGCTACTCCTATGTATTCAATACGGGTAGGAAGTAGTTGGGGGCTACTTCAATGTAATTAATATGGGTAGATGGTAGTTGGGGAGATCTAATCTCCACCGTTAGATCGAGGATGGATCTACGGATACGATGTGTCCGTACTTGTATAAATAGGGGCTCCTCCCCCTCATTGTAAGCATCTCATTCTACACAAGAAATAGAAAACCAGAGCTTCTCTCTCTAAAGTTTCTCTCTCTAGAGTTGTGTGAGTTTGAGTGAAAAGGCTGCTTGGGAGAAATCCTAAGGCCGCACGGGTACAAGAAGAATGAGGAATCGATCGGCCTGTGACAAGTGGTATCAGAGCGAAGTTCATTCCTAGGCGCAATGGCTGAATCCCATCCTGAGGTGTTGATCGCGCTGGCAGCGGATCAAGAGGAGCGTGGAAGAGCTGCCGCTAAAGGTACCAAGGTAAGAAAGAACCGTGCTGGTTCCGGTTCGAGGGATGCTCTAGGGGATTTGGATCGTCGGGTGATAAAGGTGGAGATGTTCGCCTCCGAGATCCAAGGATCGGTCGACGACCTGACCCAGACCGTTGAAGGAGTTGAAGTTGGTAAGGAGGAGCTCGAGGCCGAAGTGCTAGAGCTCAAGACCAGCATGGGAGAAGTCCGAGGCGAGTTGCTGGGGACCCTGAAGCAAGAACTGGAACAACGGGAGGAAACCTTAGAGGCCATGATGGTGTCTATGCGTGCTGAGGTTGAGGAACTCAAAGGGAAGCTTGCAGAATCAGAAGCGGCACGCGTGAACGGAGTGGTCACAGTGCATGCTAGTCCACGAACGGATGCACCCAAGCCGGACAAGTTCAGGGGCTCGCGGGTGGCCAAGGATGTGGACAACTTCCTATGGTACATGGAACGGTACTTCCAGGCTGTGGGAATCAATGACGACCTTACTCGGGTAAACACTGCATCTATGTACTTAGTTGATAATGCATTGTTGTGGTGGCGTCGTTGGTTGGATGGGAGGAGTGGCGATCTCATCGCGAATGGGAAGGATTCGTCGAAGAATTTCGACGGATGTATTACCCTTCATACACGGAGGAGGATGCTCGGAATGAGCTGAAACGGCTCGAGCAAAAGGGTGCGGTGCGTGATTACATCAAGCGGTTTTCGGAGTTGCTACTCCAAATCCCTTCGATGAGTGACACGGAGGCGTATCATCAGTTCATGGGTGGTCTCAAACCATGGACCAAGCAGGAGCTCAAGCGGTGCAGCGTGGGAGATCTCATGGCGGCCATTACGGTAGTCGAGTCGCTTGTGGAGTACAAAACATCTTCGGCACCCAAGCCGGAACCTCGACTAAGGGACAGGGCCTTTGGTGGGGGAGATCAAGGGAGATTCCATCGTCCGTATGGAGGTAGACCCCTGACCGGCCCTCCTAGATTTTATGCGGAGTCAAGCAATGGAGGACAAAGAGAGGTACGCACATATAAGTGCCTTTTCTGTGACGGTTCACATATGGCGCGTGATTGTCCAAACAAGGCCAAGCTGGCGGCCCTTTGTAAGGAAGACGAGCCAAAGGAGGAATCGCGGCTGGGTTCGCCGCGTATCCTCAGTTCCCTTAAGATGAAGAAAGCTAAGGAGTCTAAGGGGATGATGTTCGTGGACATAAAGATCGGCGACACCACGATGAGTGCACTCGTAGATACTGGAGCATCCGATCTTTTTATTTCACAAGAGGCCGCGAAGAAACTCAACATTCCGGTTGAGAAAGGAGCTGGTTGGCTCAAGACAGTGAACTCCAAGGAGGTCCCAACTAGCAGATTGGCTAGGGACGTGGAGCTTCACCTCGGACCATGGTCAAGCAGAGAAACCATCGAGGTAATTCCTCTAGACGACTATGATCTTGTTCTAGGTCTAGGATTCTTCGATAGGATCAATGCGGGTGTGCTACCATTTGCGGATTGCATCTGCATTCTAGACAAACGGTGCCAGTGCATGATTCCAATCCATCGCTCATCGGGTCACACGATCGGAAGATGCTATCGGCCATACAACTCTCGAAGGGAGTTTGGAAGGGTGATGTGACCTTCCTGGCCACAGTGAAGGTTGAAGAAGACGCGGGCAAGGTGGATGAGACTCCCATTGAAGTAACTCGAGTTCTCAACACATTCGCGGATGTGATGCCATCCGAGCTTCCTAAGAAGCTCCCACCTAGAAGGGAGGTGGATCATTGGATCGAGCTAGTGCCTGACGCTCGACCTCCGGCCATGGCACCCTATCGCATGGCACCCCCGGAATTGGAAGAATTGAGGAGGCAACTCAAGGAGCTGCTCGATGCGGGGTATATTCGGCCGTCCAAGTCCCCGTTAGGTGCGCCGGTTCTTTTCCAAAAGAAGCACAATGGGTCACTCTGGATGTGCATCGATTATCGGGCACTGAATAAGCTCACAGTGAAGAACAAGTACCCGATCCCTCTCATCGCGGATCTATTCGATCAACTTGGAGAAGCACGATGGTTCACCAAGTTGGATCTCCGATCGGGTTACTACCAAGTTCAAATCGTTGAAGGAGACGAACCGAAGACCGCATGCGTGACACGATACGGATCATACGAGTTCCTCGTCATGCCGTTCGGTCTCACCAACGCTCCGGCCACTTTCTGCACAATGATGAATAAGGTACTACATCTGTTCCTTGATCGGTTCGTAGTAGTTTATTTAGACGATATTGTGATATATAGCCGGACGTTGGAGGAGCACATTGAGCACATAAGACAGGTCTTCCAAGTCTTGCGTGAGAATGAGTTGTCCGTAAAGCGGGAGAAGTGCGCCTTTGCCCAAAAGGAAGTTCCTTTCTTGGGGCATATAGTCGAGGGCGGTCGTGTTCGGATGGACGGAGCGAAAATCCGAGCGATAGTCGAATGGAAGCCGCCGACCAAGGTGACGGAGTTGAGGTCATTCCTTAGCCTCACCAACTACTACCGGCGTTTCATTCGAAGTTACTCGAGCATCACGGTGCCACTCACAGACATGTTGAAGAAGGACAAGCCGTGGGAGTGGACCAAGCGATGCCAAGAGGCGTTTGATCGACTGAAGCAAACTATGACCGAGGAGCCGGTGCTGGTGTTGCCCGATCACGCAAGGCTTTACGAGGTAGAAACTAACGCTTCCAACTTTGCTATAGGTGGTGTTCTTATGCAGGATGGTCATCCGGTTGCGTTCGAGTCTCGAAAATTGAACGATGCCGAACGACGGTATAACGTCTAAGAGAAGGAGATGACCGCGGTGGTCCATTGCCTTCGGACATGGAGGCATTACATTTTTGGAGCCAAGTTCGTCGTAAGGACGGACAACGTGGCCACGAGTTACTTCCAGACGCAAAAGAAGTTGAGTCCGAAGCAAGCTCGATGGCAGGATTTCTTGGCAGAATTCGACTACGTGCTGGAATACAAGCCCGGGAAGTCCAACTCCGTGGCGGACGCACTAAGTCGAAAGGTGGAGTTGGCCAACATTGTAAGTCGACCGGATTGCCCATGGATCGACCGTATCAAAGAGAGGATCAAGCATGATCAAAGGGCTGAAGGACTCCTACGGTACGCGCGAGAGGGCAAGACCCACCAATTTTGGTGTGAAGATGAGTTTCTCTACACCAAGGGACGACGACTGTATGTGCCACTCCATGGGAAGCTGAGGAAGGAAGTGCTGCGAGAGTGCCACGATTCGAAATGGGCGGGTCATCCAGGGATCCCCCGTACATTGGCGCTCGTCGAGGAACAGTTCTATTGGCCTCAAATGCGGGACGACGTCGAGGCATATGTGAAGATTTGTCTTGTATGCCAACAAGACAAGCTAGAGCAACGAACGTCGCCGGGGCTTCTGGAGCCTCTTCCCATCCCCACTCATCCATGGGAGAGTGTCTCCATGGACTTCATCGTCAACCTACCAAAATCCGAAAGGTGTCGGACGCTTATGGTGGTGGTTGACAGGTTCTCCAAGTACGCGACATTTATGCCTGCAACAAAAGATTGCCCGACCGAGGAGGCGGCCAAACTTTTCCTAAGGTATGTGGTCAAGTACTGGGGAGTACCACGAACGATCGTGAGCGATCGTGACCCTCGATTCACGGGGCAATTCTGGACAGAGCTCTTCAAACTTCTAGGGTCGAAGCTAAACTTCTCCACGAGTTTGCATCCACAAACTGACGGTCAGACAAAACGGACCAACGCACTCCTGGAGATCTACCTTCGGCACTACGTAAGCACGACGCAAGTAGATTGGGCAAAGCTGATTGACGTGGCCCAGTTCTCCTACAACTTGCAACAGAGCGAGTTGACCGGCCAAAGTCCATTCGAGATCGCGACGGGACAACAATCGCAGACTCCTAGCGCGGTTGCATCGGGCTACAAGGGGAGTAGCCCTCCGGCCTTCAAGTTCACGAAAGATTGGCACGAACAAGCGGACTTGGTAAGGGCGTGCCTACATAAGGCATCGAAGCGCATGAAGAAATGGGCGGACCGAAAGCATCGGCACGTGGAGTTCCAAGTCGGGGACCAAGTGTTAGCCAAACTACACATGGTCCTTCGATACAAAGACATACACTAGGGGTTGATCCGACGTTACGAGGGGCCGTTCCATGTGCTTCAACGGGTCGGAAAGGTTGCATACAAGCTAGAGTTACCGCCTAAACTAAAGGTACATCCGGTTTTCCACATAAGTATGCTTAAACCTTTCCATACAGATGAGGAAGATTCGAACCGAGGGGAGTCGCAACGGGCACCTATGGGAGCTAAGACTTCGTATGATCGAGAGGTCGACCACATCATGGCCGACCGAGTTATACGGAAACGGTACTATGCGTCGAAGCGGGAATACATGGTTCGATGGAAGGGTCTTCTGGAGAGTGAAGCAAGCTGGGAACCCGCGTACGCTCTTTGGCAATTCAAGAAACAAATTGAAGCATTCCATGCCGAAGACGCGACGAGGGCATCGCCTGATTAGGTGGGGGAGAATGTCACGGCCCAAAGACTTGAACGATCCATGAGGGTTTTGGGTGATGCCGTGACCGAACCTTGGTACGAGCGACCCTCAACCGTGATCTCCGTATTCTAGGGTTTTCTTGAGTCTTCTAGATTATTCCTAGGGGCGGGCGATACGGTCATTGTACACCAAGGCAATCAATGTAAGTAGGTAGTAGTTGAGGGGCTACTCCTATGTATTCAATACGGGTAGGAAGTAGTTGGGGGCTACTTCAATGTAATTAATATGGGTAGATGGTAGTTGGGGAGATCTAATCTCCACCGTTAGATCGAGGATGGATCTACGGATACGGTGTGTCCGTACTTGTATAAATAGGGGCTCCTCCCCCTCGTTGTAAGCATCTCATTTTACACAAGAAATAGAAAATCAGAGCTTCTCTCTCTAAAGTTTCTCTCTCTAGAGTTGTGTGAGTTTCAGTGGAAAGGCTGTTTGGGAGAAATCCTAAGGCCGCACGGGTGCAAGAAGAACGAGGAATCGATCGGCCTGTGACACTAGCCTACCCCTAGGTATTAACACTTGGTCCAAGGTGCACCGCGCATTGTACGAGCCGTAAGTTGGCAAGCGTAAGCTCGTCGAACCCAACAGATCCAGGTATATAAAAAAAAACAATCCACTATTTATTCCCTCGTCAATGAGATGACACGACTCCTGAGGACTTTTTAAGGATCACATTGTCATGCTTCTCTATCGATAGAAGATGGCATCAACCAAGAAAAGAATAGGGAAACCTTCGGGGGTAAGAACAATACTGCTTCCAATTTCCTATGTGAAAAGTTGACGTGACCCTTAAAATTTTTTTTAATATTTGTAAATATTTTAATATTATATTTTTAGAATTTTTTACTTTTTATTATTTTTTTAGGGCCGATGACCCTCGTTGGCCCTTGCCTAGGTCTGACCACGAAGGCCCTAGGCAAGGCCATTTGGGCCTCACCGATCGTTGGTGAGTTCGTGACGACTCTCGCCCACTCTAGGTGGTGTCACCCACAGTTACCCAGCAACCGGTGAGGGCCTCTGTGGCCTCACTTAGGGCCTTCGTGACTGAGGGTGAGGTGGCCACAGCCAACAAGGTCCCAAGACTAGGGGTGAGCACGGTTCTCGGGTAGAACCGGGAACAGGAGAACTAGACCGATGGGTTCGGTTCTCTGGTTCTCGATTCTACGTAGAGAGGTTCCGGTTCTCGGTTCCATTTTTTTCGAACCGGCAGTTCTCGGTTCGGTTCTTGGTTCTTATAGAAACTGGAACCGGAATTGGACCAGAACTAGGAACCGGGATTCCTAAGCCTCAAAACCCTAATTTTTTCAATCTTCAAGTCTTCTCTCTCCTCTATGCGATGCCGTGACTCCCCTAAGGTTGCTCGTCACCCTCGATGCCATCATCACGACCCGCGACGTTACTACCTAGGCTGCTACTCCTGCGTTTGATGATGCCACTGACTCTCGCCGTCGAGCTTGCCGCCTCCAGAGGATCTTGGGAGTTCCTCACAGGGGCTATTCGCCATTGCTAGCATCATCGTCGTCTTCAAGGGGAGTTTCGGATCTCATATTACTCCCCTTCACAATGAGAACCTTGGAGCCATTCTTCACGAATAGAAGAGGATCTCTCAACAGAAGCTGTTCATCACCTTCCATCGTGAACTAGGTATTGGTTTTGTTCCTTAGGAATCAATAACACCAAGTTTGATTGATAGATTTGTAGTTTAGTCGTGTGAAATCGAAGTTGTTTTAAGCGAATAATGTTTGATATGAACATCTGCTATCATGTTTAAATTAAGGAAAGCATCGAAGCGGGATTTGTAACTCGGATTCCGAATCGCATATCATGTGTTTGCCAAAATACCTGACAGGAAGACTAAGGAATTTTCGTATTTAAGCATTTACGCTTGAAGCTTGATTCATATTTGCATTTATATTTTGTCAAATCCTGCTTGCCAAAGTGCAAGTTTTTTGATGGGAAATTGTTTTACTAAGCCGATTGAGTTCGGCAGTCTGTGCAAGGGTCTTTTCCTCCACTTCATCGACTTTTTTTTTGTTTGTTGTATTAGGATGCATTTATGAACGTGAAAATGCACGCGAGTGGGATCCGGCTGAGGATGAAGGACACAAATGTTTCGTTTTTTCGTTGTTTGGATAAGCCTGTTTATCAAAACTTTAACACCGTCCTCCATACCTATCTTCTGCTCTCAGACAATGTACTCTCCGTGGTGCAGGTCAGCGTCTGCCTAGGGAATACGATGTATTCATTAGTTACAAACGGGGGACACGGTCCACCCAATGAGCCATCTCAAGAGTGCTCTCTAGCGGAAGGAGATTAAAACGTTCATTGACTTTGCACTGGATGGAGGAGTAAAGTTATCACCAGCGATCAATGAAGCAATCAAGCAGTCGGAGATTACCGTCATGGTTATCTCTCAGAATTTCCATTCCTCACCATGGTGCGTCAACGAGTTGGTGAAGATCCTAGAATGCCAAAAAAAGTGGCGTCTTATTGTGTTGCTCATTTTCTGGGGCATTGACTTGAGAGAGCTGCGAGAGCAACCCAGACTTTTCCTGGAGAATATTGGTCGAGGCGAGAAGGGTTTCGAGCAAGAGAAGGCCCACTAGATCCAGAGGTGGAAAGATGCTTTGCGAGCACTTGGCATGATCAATGGTTGGCCTGTTAGTATCAGGTACTAAACTCTTTCCTTTTTGAGCTCTATCTTCTTCTAAGTGTACTTTTTCTTGAGAATTGCTGAAGGTAGTTACTCAATTTGTGCATGAGAACACAAAACTTACTTCTAAAGGCAGCATGTTCTGGTCATTAGGAATTAATAATTGGAAATGTGGAATCTCTTTCCTTGGATGTTGGTATATCTGCATAGGCAACATTAATATAGTCATTTGCCAGAGTCTATAATTTCTAAAATACTAATTGAAGTTGGTGATACAAAGCAAAGTGATCATTATTAGGTTAAGCCTTTCTCCATCTAGTTATAGATAAAATTTATATGTTCCTCTCTTAATAGTAGAATGCATTACTAGTTTAAACATTTAAGTAAAACTTGCACATTATTTCTTAAACTAGTTTTAGAAAAAAGAACGCGTTGGAACCTGGAATCTATAATAGGATAGGTTCCAGGTTCTAAGTTCCGACGGGTAAGTTTCAGGTTCCAAAAAATGAGGAACTTGTACTCGATGATAGGTTCCAGGTTTTAAGCAGAACCTGTAAGAAACCTGGAACCGCTCATCCCTACCCAAGACCCTTGTTGGCTCTAAAGAAAAAACATAAAAAAAAAAAAAAAGCAAGACACAAATAAAAATTGAAAAAAATTCCACATTGGACATTTGATTGGATTTAGCACTTAAATGATTCATTTTTCTCCGATGCAGTATTTAAGTGAGCCTAAAAAATTTAAACACTCAAGTCATTTTCAAACAAAAGTTTCGACACTCCAAATATCTTTACGCCGAAACTCCCGAACTAACATATATTATCAAAATATTCGTGGTGCTCGCTCACTGCATAGCTTGTACCATGCACGTGCTGAGATCATATCAAGAAACGAGGAGGGAGCAAAATCTGAAGAGCGGGGATCTTCATGTGGGTCCCAGGATTGGTTCCTCGTCATTTGGTCGGTGGTAGATGTGCAGCTAGGTCCACGAAAGGCATTCCGCTCATTATTCATAGGATCGATACTAATTGTAGATGAAATATGAACCGTTGATCTGATCATATTTTAGTCTCCTCCCCTTTGCTTCCGCACCTACCGCCAGTTAGAATAAGTTTTTCGCTAATCTAAATTTTACGATGGACGAACCTTTATTTTTTGTTTGCAAATAAAAAACACTCGAAACTTTCACAAAATATTAATAATGATAAATGAATTCACGTAAATGGATTGAATTTTGAGTTGATAAATTTTTGAAATTGTGAATAAGAGTTAAAACTATCTATACGGACGTGAACGGTCATGTATATTGGCAAGAAGAAAAACAAAAGAAAGCTTAATTTTCTCTTCATCTCCAATAAAAATAAAAAAGATGAAATACAAAAAATTGGGAATTCGTTTTATACGAGGAGGTGCGAATAAATGAAGTCGCCACTGAATTTCACTAACCATCTTCATCATCGATGATGTTCCATAGGGCTCAGGCATATATTTTATCTTATCTTTGTATGGCAACCTTAATTGGGAATCCATGAAGGTTATAGCCGACAAAGGTAGATTCCATTTATTTCGTGAAAAAAAATTTGGGAAATATTTTCCCAATGCCAAAGACTTAGGAGTGGGTGTTGGATTCTATGTCTAATGGGGATGTAAGAACCAAAACCGAAACCAAAATTGAACTTAACCAAAATTTTATGCATTTTTGGTTCAATTCGATTTTTGGTTTGGATAATAGAAAAATAACCGTTCTTTTTTTTTTTTACTCTGGTTTGGTTATCCGAACTAAAATTTACACATTCTCTCTCCTTACTCACCCCTCTCAAAACCGCAATTAATAAATCCTAATCTTCACCCTTCCTCTCCATCGTCACCACGTCTTGTTACACTAAAATTGTCTGGGTTGCTGGTTGCCTTGCAAGACTTCACCAAAAAACTTGGCAATAAGTCTGAGAGTAAGAGTTTCAAGTGTGGATTTTGTTTCTCACGCTTTGCAATGAAATAGGATAAAAGTCTAAGAGTAATAGTTAGAATAGGAACAAAGTATGATCGACCAAAAAAATATCATTTTCCACCAAAGAAAATATTTGGGGTCACAATGTCCAAATAAAATATACTTAATAACTCAAATAAAATAAATAGAAATGTCACTATTTAATATACTTTGAACTTCCAATTATTTAGTGTTTTGTAATCTATGAACACATTACTGAGGATATATGTTCATTAGTCTCCGCTTCATTGATTACAATAAAGTATGGGATATTTGTTGACGTCGAATTTAATTGGTGTTTATCATTATATATTTTAGAGATACAATGCTTTATTTTTATTTTTCTTAATCTCATTCAAATGGATGGAGTTAGTATCGCATATCTTCATCTACCAGATTTGCACTGATGGGATAATGTTTTCATCTACTAATTTCTTATTTTAATCTTTTCTTTAATTCATTTTTTTCTGCATAATCGATATGAGTGGATTTCAATTTTAGGTCATTGAAGAGTGCTTCTATAGCAAATTGATTCAAGCAAAAGGAAGGAGGAGTCATTTCATTGCATAGTAATTTCGTTATTAGTTGTAGAATTGACATTTTCAATATTTTTCTTCTTTAAAATTTGATAGATGATACTAATGATTTCTTTTAAATTAGTGATTTTTTTAACCTATGACTATTTGTATCATGGTATTTAAATTGCTTTTCCATTCTTCATATTTAATATGTGGTCCACTTACTAGAATATTTCCATGTGATTCGATAGTATGCTGTTAGATAATAATTTTCCTTTTCAATACCTCTAATCTAATCCTAAATTAGCCTAGAAAATACGAAGCCATGGGAAGTAAACAAAAAACCGTTGGAACCATTCTCTCTATTTCCTTCATAAAAAAGTCTGGCTGATGTTAGGCTACCGTCAAAAAAGCCGTACCGTTAAGCTAGCCGGACTCTTGCTGTTTTATTCCATGCATGTGCTCTCCTTTCCAAAGTGATGGGTCCAAGAAGTTGGGAACCACGTGGCAAACGGCGGAACTTCGTCTTGTTTTACTCCAATGGGATGAGAATGATACATATAAAGAGAACTGGAAGTGATGTAATAACTGGGTGGTCATCCAATTACTTAATCGTTGGTTTATAATGCTGTCATTGTAATTGAATAAAATATTAGAAATTATTTCGTGTCATGGTTAGGTTGTTGAGAATATATTCTACTTTGTGTTAACCTTAATGTTGAGATCTAATCTCGATTAGTGGAAGATCAATGGGAAAGTTAAGCCTAAAAAGACTCTTGCCCACGATTGGTCGTGATTGAAGAAATATAAATCTTTACGTATAAAATCGGATGGGCCTAGATGTGCCGAGATCAAGAAAGGAACCTAGTTACCTCTTAAGTAAAAGCATAGACTTCATACCTTTAAGTCCAACATCGTACCCACAAGCTTAGAGCGATTATAGAAACTAAATAGCATGTCCTAATGATAGTCTATATTAGGGTGGGTCAACTCCAAAGCAAGAATCTCAAACTAATTTTGATAAAATCCATCTCGAAAAATTGAAACCAAAAACCTAGAACAAGATTGATTTGATACATTAGTAGTTTCTTATAAACAATCTTCAATTTGCAGCCAAGATGGGCGGCGAACACACTTTGAACCGATCTAGGCCGGTTCCCATTGAAACCGCCGGGTTTGAAGCTTAGAACCGGTACCCTACCCGTGGTAGACCGGGTCAAAATCTTAAAATTTTTCCACCGTGTCGGTGGTTGCTGTCCAAGAGACAACGACTACGAAAGGCGGTGCACATAATGCGTGTGCAAGAAAAAGCCAAATCCCTCTCTCCACTTTTGTCTCTGGCAGCCAATAGCAGTTCCTCTCTCCAGAAACATCTCAGACTCTTGTCATTTGTCAATTAGCCTTGTCTCCGATCAATTTTTCTCATCCAATTTACATTGAATCGTTCACTAAACCGGTCAGAAGTTCTGACTTTTCGGCAAAAAACCGGCTCCAGACGCGACCTCTTTTCTAAGGTGGCCTCTCCTTCTTCATGCGAGGGATGGGAGTGTTGCTCCATCTTGAGAATAGTAAAAGAGGCAAGAATGAATCAAATTCCACATCTTTTGAGACGATGAAGTAACGTGTCTTATAAGTTATTGCACCAATCTTAACTTGCAATAAAGCATTTTCTAGATGAAGTCTAGAAGAACAAAAATGTAAGGGTAATAGCAATATAGCTACAATCCAAAACGAATGATATCATTGTGAGTGGGGCTAAACGCTAAGCCTTACAATCATCATCATCGATGTTGGACTTGCGCATGAGCTTTCAAAACTTGGGTCTACAATGATCGTCATGCATTTTAGTCAATTGACATGAATTCAGTAAAGTATTTTATGTGAAGGGATTATAGTTCTATGAGATGCTAGAACTTGTTAAATTGGTGATGAATGCTATGTATTACATTTGTCTTCTTCGTTGTGTTCTCCTCCGAGATTCTCCTACTTTTACTTGATGGATTTCAAATTAGGGTTTTCTTCACTTGTGCAAGGTGCTAGATACATATTCGTATGAAGACATCTTGTCGTTTACAACGTATCATTGTTCTTGTGTTTTGTGCAGTTTTTGCGTTGAAAATATAAATTTTATTTTTTTATTAGGTATACAATTGATAAGTGCTCTAAAGACATTAATTAATGAGACTATATAAATTCTTCCATCGTATATTTTCCCAAATAGACATTGTACACGATACAAGAGATTATTGACTTGTGATAATGCGGTCAACTACAGCGCAAACTTTTACCATCTAGGCAATCAAGAAGTGGAACGATGAAATACTTGTCTAGATATGATCCATAATAGTTCTATCATTAATCTTATAATCTTGTATGAGTCTCTTAAAATTCAAACGATATTAATTTTTATTCGATTTGAACAGTGGTCAAAACACAAATTTCCCTAATAGTGGGATCTCATTTTGGGCTTGCGCTCGTGATTGAAGGGTTCCAACTATAAAATTGAGGGATGACCAGTTCGTTTTTTATTTACTAAACCTATTTACTATCTTCGTCCATTATTTAATATTCAACACGAAGACCTTAACATTGTGTAGAGTGTTCACCCAATTCTCAAACAACCCCCCCGGGCCGTGGCGTGGGTCTCACACACATGGTTGCTTACAACCTCTAATCAAGGCCGATCACCTCAAATCGGTGTGCATTTGACGGCCCCCACCAACAATATATATTATGCACCATTTCCATTCCAAATCCCCTCTCTCTCTCTCCCTCTTAACATGATGCTAAGGAAGCTCAAACATGCGCTGCCCTCTAGGGATGTCAAATGGGTGAGTTGGGTCGGATTTGGGTCGGGTTGAAAATGGTCCGACTCACATTGACATATTTTCATACAATGTAAATTTGATGACACATACCCGACCCGACCCATACCTAACCCATATTACCAACACATATTAATATTTAACTTAATTTAAGAAAATCTACTCCCACTTATTTATTTCACTTTAAATTTTTCACATATAAATTATTTGAATAAAAATTTCACATCAAATTTATAAAGTAAATTAAATAATAAAAAATTAGTAAATAAAAAAATGTGGATACCTCTAAATTGAAATAGTTCTTGGAAAATAATTTTTTTAAATCGATTTTTTTTTTTAAAAAAAAAATTGAATTTGTAATTATTTTATTTTTTCTTTCTTTTTCTTTTTATTTTCCCTTTCTTTTCTCTTTTCTTTCTTCTTCCTTCTTCTTCCCCCTTTTCCTCTACTAGTGTCGCCTCACACAGGCTAGCGAGCTCGAACTCGACCAAGGCCGACGAACTCGAGACTCCGCTGAGATTGCCAGTAATGGTCAAGCTCGGGCTCGCCGGGATCTAATGAGTCACGAACTCAATTGCGGCTAGCGAGTTTGGGGCTCGCCAACCTAGATCCGAGCGAGCTACAACTTGACTAAGGTTGTCCAGATCTAAACCAAACTCCAGCCAGCGAGCTTAGGGCTCGCAAGCCCAAGCTCTATCGCGGCTTGACAAGCTCGGGATCGGCAATTGTGACGATGGCATGATGGCGGGATTGACAATGGAGGTCGAGAATACATAGAGGAGGGGGATGGAAGGAGAGAGATGATAGATCTCATAATAACTCACTCAACCCATATTTGACACATATTTAACTTTCACTTGACATATATTTAACTTATATTTAACTTTCACTTGACTTATATTTGACTCATTTAACTAAAAATGAGTCATAATATGGGTTTATGACCCATATTGACACCTCTACTACCCTCTCACACTTGCTTCGGAATAAAGGTGGAATCTTATCTGAAGGACATGGATAGTGGGAACGATTTATACATATCTCTAATGTTTGGTGAAGTCAAAAAATTCAGATATTCTGAAGTATAAGGAAGCAGAAGAATAAGAGACTAGCAGCTGAACATATTGTTGCTTTTGCTTTATTTTTCACGAAACTTTCTAAAATATTTCTATTCGTGTCTTGTAATATACAGAATCAAGAAGCGGCTAAAACTGTCGAGGGGTAGCCCAATCGTGTTATAATCTCACCCACGCTTGCTTCGGAAATCAGGGTCGCTTTGCACACATCTTGACAAGGCATGTCTGACCCAATTCAACACAAATTAAGCCAATGCAATGGAAAAACTATTATGTTCATGGTCAGACCCGTGGAAGAAATTACCCCCGCCCAGGGTGTTAACGCCATCCCGGATCCGTCCGAAATGAATCTAGTTTCTCCAAATCTCCTTGTCTACGAGAAAATTTTTCCTTTTTGGCAACAAATTACCCCCGCCCAGGGTGTTAACACCATCCCGGACCCATCCTAACGAGAAAATACTGGGTGTAGCTCCGATAGCCACCTCAGCAATGCACAAATCCATCCTGTGAGCGACACGTTTCTCTAGGAAAACTGGCGAGCCCCCCTCTCCTTCACTTCTCTCTCTTCCATGCAAATGCCAAGAGTCCCATATCGACCGATCACACAAATACCGTAAAAGGGGCTGTAAATAAAAGCTTGGTTTGTGTTCGATCGGATCTTTGACTAAATGTCTTTAACCGCCAGTTAACAATCAGAACGTGGTAAAGGTAATTAGACCCACCAATTCAGGTTACGATGATCATCCATTGTACACTCTGGAGCCGTTTGGAACTGGAGCCGCTTGGAAGGTTAGCGGTTCATGTTCTCGTGTCATAATTAATTGCAATTCGTCTCGGCTCGGAACATTTAACATCTTAATTTTGACTTTACATCTCAATTCGTCTCGGCTCGGAACATTTAACATCTTAATTTTGACTTTACATCTCAAGTGATTGAACTACGACTTTACATCTCAAGTGATTGAACTACGATAAAAATGTGACATATAAAGTTGGGCATGTCATACATCTTAATTTTGACTTTACATCTCAAGTGATTGAACTACAATGAAAATGTGACATATAAAGTTGGGCATGTCATATCGTATTCGAAATCTCTCTGTGATTGATGTTTTATCTCGTGTCACGTAAATGGGCCGTGTCCCCTATTACTAGCGTCCTCGGACTGGGCATGAGATTTTTTCTTTCTTTCTTTTGGTCGGGGGGCATGAGATTAGATGGCCCCTTTTCATAGGACAAAGGTATAGATTCTTGGTCTTTCCTAGGTTTGGGGAGAATTGGCAGGCCCAATAGTGGCTTTGTCGGCCTGAGAATCTCTTTTGATTTACGTTTCTTGGGCTTTACCGACATCCAATATTATCAATATTGATCAAATGTCAAGCTCGCAAATAAGGTGAAAATTTTGTAAAGTAGACACCCTGTCTTGTACATGGAAAACATAAAGTCTCCCTACATTATTATTGAACGCAGGAAAAAAGCGGACAGCAAATGTTGATTTCCCTCTACTAACAACTGTATAATCAAAGATTTAGCAAAGCTTCTACGGGACCAGACCATTTCGGTGTTATGTTTCTCCCGATACCTATTCAGGTGGCCTAACTCCATTTTTGGATTCGACGGATAAGTGCTCCCCACTTATCATGCACACGACCTTCTCCTCATCGTATGGATTCGACGGGTTGCGCTTTTGCCAGAGAGGAGGGATCTTGAAGTTGCCTCGGGAACGGGTAGCCCCCTCTGCTACCCTTGCATTTCTAAATCATCGTATGATTGTTTTCTTCATCGTCATCGTGCAATTCTCAATGTTGTTTGGGTGTGGCAGACATGTAAGGAGTTTGATGTGTCCCTGAAGTGATGAGGGAGTCAAAGTGCCACTGCTCACTTGGAGGTACCAACTTGCCATCTGGGAAGCCGGTTAAATAGCGTTTTGGGTTCTTTTTTTTTAGGATCGAATCAGCGACAAAATCATACTTAAAATGTGGTAATTCATTAGAAAATTGAAACACTTGTGAATTTGTGAAAGAAGGATGAAGGTGAAAATGAGAGAGCGCTCTCTCGGTCGACCATCCAACACTCACCGTTGGACCCCATTTTAGATTTTTGAGGGCTTATTAAAATGCCATATGGCCCCCAATAAGTTAAAGAAAAATTCTACCCTAAGCTAACTAGTCCACTGAAGCTTGTGCTAGGGCCCAATTAGTGGATCTTTCTCTTAGTTGTTGATATAATATGATTGCGAGTGAATTTGGTTCAATTTTGGAAATGAATCTTGAGTATAATGCAAATGCTGAAAGTCAAAACCCTTTAAGGAAATATAATTGTTTTTGGTAAAAACTCTTTGCGAAAATACCTTGGGTCAAGTAGTGTTTGAAAAAATAAATTTGCAATGGGTTTTGGCTGCATTTTTATTTTTTTTCATGAAAAAAGAAATCACAAGCCTTTCATCCGAGTAGTCAAAGGGCTCAAGCTACTAGTGAGTCGGATCTGGTGTTGGCAACCATTAGCTGAGGTCGCTTGACCTCAAGCGACTAGCCTCATCAGTTGCCCTCGCGTAAAACAATGTACAATAATAAGGAAAGGCAAAACCAAAAAATTAAAGAATTGGTGAGGGTAATTTTTGGAAGAAAAAATATTTTGATATTAATTTCAGCATTTCACAAATGCTACTTGGGAAGACCAATCCTTATTTGTTTTGAGCTTTCAATTTTCTTAAGGCCAACATTTGACCTAAAAAGCTACATCAAATGCTTGCTAAACACCCCCACCAATTTCCCAAGGGGTTTTGGAGGCCGAAAGTCCATTAGGAAAGCTAAACCAAATGCATCTGCATTGCATGACAATCATTAGATTGTAGTAGACCGATTAAAATCAATGGTTGCGGTGCTATGAGCCTAAAAGAACTAAATGTACGCTATAAACTTTTTTCCTATTTCTCATAATACTAGCATCGTATCTCACTGCAGTGATTTTTCACATGACGAACTTTTGAGCCAAAACACATTTTATGCTATAAAATTGTGTGGAATAATGAGCTATATACCTCTTGTGGAATGTGCTAGTGACTTCTAACTTTGATTAATCAAATTGAGAGTTGAATTTAAATCCCGAAGACACAACAATAAAACACAGTTCATATTGAATCATATTGCTATAAAATTGAAAAGAAAAAAAAGAGAGTTGCCAATTTGGGAAGATAGATAGACTGCAAATTGTATCTACTCCATTGGCTTGTATGCTAGATTCTCTGAGACTTCTAGTGAGGACATGACACAATTGTAGCATATGAGATTAAGATACATGAGAAAAAGGAAGATGATTGTCTTGAGTCAGAGGGCTTCACCAAAAGGTCAGTAGACTTAGAAGCTAAACTTATGTGAACACTATGACATGGGTACTTAGCGGAGAGTGAAGTTTAGTACAATATAGAATATAGGAATACACTAAAACTTTTAGGGACCCTCTCAAGTTCTAACCAAGAGTGGTGTTAGGTATGTTTTATCCTTTGTTGATAACGTATCGATAAAAGTCTTGATTTGTCTTCTCAAGTACAAGAGTGAGGTACTTGGTCGGTTCAAGTAATGAAAAACGATGATTGAAAATCATGTAGTAGTAAAATTGTGTCCTAATTCTCAATGATTATAATGGGTTTTCTACTCCTACTCAAAAGTAGGTATGAACCACATGGAGGCTTCCCTTTCACTGTAGAAGAATGTATGATTTAATATATAGACTTTTAACAATAACATGTTTGCATGAATTTGAATTGACATATTTTAAGTTCAGTAGAGTCACATACAACTTTTGGTAGTCTTCAAAATTCAAATAGTAGTTTTGACATTGACAATATTGGAAAAGGTTAGGTACTTTCGCTTCGCAATTGCATAAAAAAGAAGAACGCTCTTTTCCAGGATAGAGAGGGGGCCACCAACGTATGGCTTGTTGAGGATGTGACTTCTTGAGCTCAATGCGAGCTTCAACATCGACAAACAAACACACGATTTCTTTGCAAATGTGAAATGGAACAAATTCCATGCTTTTCAAATATGGCAACCAAAACATAAGAAAGTATTCCAAACACTTTTTCCATTCCCCTTTGTACTAAACGGCATAGCCTTTACAAGCTTTGAGGGAGAGCGTATGATATAAGATTAGCGGTCTCTTAATACCGTAATTTTTGGACTTGATGGATAAATGCTCCGTGCATATTGTACACCCGACCTTCTACTTTATCAATGGGGTGGACCTTAAATTCGAATGTCTTCTAAATAGCAGCTGTTCATCCTCACAAAAAATTATGTGGTATTGTTTGGGGTTTGCACAACTGTGGGGATGGTGCTTTTGCCAAGGGGAGGGGTATTAAAGTTGCATTCGGAACGTTAGCCCCCTCTAACACCCTTGCATTTTTGAATCATCGTCCAGTTATTGTCTTTATTGTGATCGTGCAAATTCTACTACTTTGTGGGTGGAGCAGTCAATGTAAGAAGTTTCATGTGTTTATAAATCAATAATAGAGTTGAATTGCCACTACTTGCTTGAAGGTACCAACTTGCCACTTCGAAAGCTGTTTATATAGTAGTGTCAATTTTTTTTTGGAAAATCGAAATAGCGACGAAATCATGCATAAAAATCGGTAATTCTGTAGAAAATTGAACCTCTTGAGAATTTGTGAAGGAAGAAAATTTATGAAATTACCAGGCCATTGACCATCCAACGCTCAATATTGGACCCCACTTTAAATTTTTGTGGGCTCATTAAAACGTTCCATGGGCCCAATTAGTGGATTTGGCTTAAAGAAAAATTCAACCTTGAGTTGGCCAGGTCCACTAAAGCTAGTGCTAGAGAGCAAAGGGGCCATGTCAAGAGCACGAGCTCAATCATGTCTAGCCCAACACAAGCTAGTTGCCATCTTTTGTTCCATCTTAACATTTTCTATAATTGTTGCAGTCGTTGCTGTCGCCACCGTCGTCCGACTCTTTTTCTTAGTTATTGATATAATGACACTGCATCGCACGATAGTTATTGAATCGTAGTAGACCAGTTAAAATCAATGGCTATAGTGCTTTGAACCCGAAAAAATTGAATGCACGTTGGTGGTGGTGATGTTTCTCATGGGAAATTTTTCTATCAAAACACATTTTATATTATAGAATTGTGTCAAATGCCTTACTCAATAGAATTGTGGAATGTGCTTGAGGCTTCTAACTTTGATTGATCAAATTAAGAGTCCATGTTAAATCCTTGAGACACAACACAAAAAACAATTCATACCAAATCATGTTTTTACGAAAATTGGAAGAAAAAAAAAAGTTGCGAAGTTGGGAAGATGGATAGCAAATTGTATCTACTCTAGGGAATGATAGTAATTGGCTTGCATGCTAGATTCTTCGAGACTTCTGGATAGGACATGGCACAGTTGTAGCAAGCTACATTCGGACACATGAGTGAAAGGGAGATGATTGTCCCGATTTGAAAGGGTTTACTGAAAAGTCGCCAAACTAAGAAGTTAAACTTCCATGAACATTATGACAAGGGTAGTCAATGAAGAATGAGGTTTAGTGCAGTAGTTTTGAGATTATAGGCCACATACACTCAGACTTATAAGGAGAAATCGTATCTATCTTTATCCCATCTTTTGCGGATAATTTTATCTAACCTATATCTTTCTTATATCCGATTTTATTCTATCTTGAGCAGAGACCAAATATAGGATAGGATAAGAATTTTATCCCGACTGCCAAATGCAGCCAAAGTTCACCCTTTATTTCAAAATCTAAAAATTTGTAAATTCAGTATATGCAAATGTCTTCATGTGAATTTAAGTATAATTTTTTTCATAATTTTTCTAAATTACAACGGTATTTTAAATTTTGGTCGGACTTTTTTACTTTTGCATCCTCTTCCATAAACCTTCTAAATTATGTAGTGTTAGGAAGTGGTGACCAAGTGATGTGTTGATATATTCTTCCTATTTCATTTTGATTGTTCCATTCACATCTTGCAATACAAATAAAAATATGAAAAAAATTGTCGACATTTTAAATATTCATTTATTTTACAAAAGTATAAAAATTTATAAAAAGGCAAAATGCAAAAAAGAAAAAGAAAAAAATATATAAATAAAAAATGAATGAAAAAAAAATGGGAGCCCATGCCCATTCTCTCTCCTTCTTTCTATCTTGCTAATTAAACTATTTTTAAGAGTATGAATTCACTTTTTGTATGAAGGAAAAAAATAACAAGGTAATCTTATCCATTTTTAACGAGGATGCCAAAAGATATTGATAGTTTCCATCACAATGTTCTCGAGAGAATATTTATAAATGTCTCATAGCATTAGTTAAGCATATTCAATTTCAACAACTATAAAATTTCTTAAGCTATTTAATTAAAAAATTTCTCAAGTTGCTTTGCGATATAATCATATTCTTTTTACTAGTAATATGTCGTAATTAACTACACACATTTCAATTTGAATTTTTGTGTTCAGAAACTTATTTGTTTGGCTCAAGTAGAGCTTACTTTATAAATGAATGAATGAATGAAAGAAAGAATAAAAATGCTTTCCGACCCAAAAAAAAAAAAAACCAGCATATAAAGTAAAGAGAAATTCATACTTTTAAGGGACTGCAATCGTATTTTCTGTTTCCATAAAATCGTGTTGATAAGTACGTAAATTAGTAATACTACTTTTATTTTTTACTTATTTAAATTTGATTTCCTTTTCTACCTAATAAACAATTTGAAAATTCCAAGCATTTCTCTCTATCTTCTATATATTAAGATAAAACATTCGATTGGCTCTTGTTTCCCTTCCAAAACTATCCATCATAAACTTATAAGAAAAATATAACAATATTTCCCACAACTCAATATCCCCTTGCTCCACTAGAATGGTGACATTACCTATCCGAATAATCTACTCTGGCTCATTTTCTCTACTTAAAAAAAAAAAAGTACCCATATTTTTCCTATTCGACATGATTATGATTATTCAATTTTTCACATGCATACAATGCAAGTGTAGTACTAATGTACATGTAGCGCAATTTATTTCTATCGTGTAATTATTATCAATAGAGTTTCTTTTATTATTAGACCATTCGAATATTTTGTGATGAAAGCAATGATTAGCTTCGTTATATTTAATTGTGGATTCCTTTGCATATACACGCATATTTTTTCTAGCTTTAAGCAAAAAAAAAAAGAGAACCGCATAATTTCCTTAATCGAGGGACCACGCGAGTCTTATCGCTGTTGTCATGGATCTAAATTTTCCGTGATCAATGTAACGTTCATGATCGAGGGAGAACAACCAAAATGCTTCTGGGAGGATTCAAGAGCTTCCAGAACGTTCTTAAGGACGAACGATATTGTAATTGTGCTGTGGTCTAGAATTTTCTCAATATAAATGATGGTAAATGGTAGGAGGGGCAGTACAATCTTGTCCGCTGGATCGAAATTCAATCAATGGTTGTAATCTGAGAGCCTCAAGTATAAGAAGGGATGCTCTCCCTTGATTTGTATCCATCCAACTATTTAGCAATCTGAGTTCCATTCTCTCTTTCATAGTTTTTCTCTAAGATCTATTGAGGCCATTGATCCAAAATAGCCTAATGGCTTAGGCATGAGGCCTTAGGCATGAACGATCCCAGGTGATCTATTGATCCAAAATAGCCTAATGGCTTAGGCATGAAGGATCCCAAGCGATCTAAAATCGCCACATAGTCACAACCCCAACGATAAGCTTGTGACACTTTGCTTAGCACCCGCTAGGATCCAAAACACAAAAAACCCCTAAAAAAGCATGTCGAGCATGCACCGACCATCCGATGCAAAAAGTCGGCCGAATCAACAGCCATCGACCACCCCAGTAGACATTTGCCCCCTCCTTTGAACGGTATCAAGGTGAAGTAGTTCGAAAACCCAAAAAAATATCTCACGATCATTCCTCAACTGATAGAGAAGATTGCCTTTAAGCTTTTCGTGTAAAGGACAAACTCATTCCATCCTCAGTTTCTTTCTTTACCCTCACTCTCTTTCTTCTTCCTTCTTCTTCTTCATTTCACCCAAACTAATCCAAACTCATGCATCGATATCCACAATGCGACCAACCAGCCTACGCATAGTCATCAGCAATGATCACAGCAACGAGGATAAAGAGCACCTACCGGAATTGACCCTGATGCGACGACCAAAAAGAGTACCTACCGGAATCAACCCTAATGCGGTGAACGAAAATAGAAGCAGCAGTAACGAGAGATCGGCCGGCGATGAATTGAGACACGCTGGTGGCGGAGGTGGACAGAGCGGATCGACCGGAATTGGATGTGGCGGCAGTAGCAGCTAGGGCTGGGAAATGCAAAGACATGAGTCTCCTCCATGGTTGTCGATTTGTCGCAGCTTGACGTGGGAGTTCGGCATATGGATCTAAGCACACAGGGAATTTGGAGAGTTTGCTTTGACGTGGGAGTTAGCATCGCTTTCTCGCTCGCTCGAGTGAGCGAGATATCAAAATAAATCATCCGACTAATGTTCACTGACTTTATAATTCCAACATGAAGAGGAAAGAGCACATGGAATCTACAAGAGAATGATACCCTCCCGAGAACATGATTCCTCTCAGTTATATGTATCAGCACCTATCTATACCAAGAAGGGCCAGAATTGAGATTTATCACGGTGTAGTAAGGTGCAAGTGCAAAGGGTTTAACAAAACTGAGTTTTTGAAATATTACCGAATAAGAAATTACACCCACACTAAATCCCTCCAACAACCTTCCCATGTATAAGAATGAGGAAACCTACAGAGTAGTACATAAGGATGCTGCCGTGGTTGGTTAAGTTCCATGTATAAGAATGAGGAATCCTACAGAGTAGTACATAAGGATGCTGCTGTGGTTGGTTAAGTTTCAAGTTATCTGAGATCACTCACCTTGGCAAAAGATATTGCCAGCCACCCTATAACATTAAGGACTGCAGCGATCATTAGAGACTGCAATTAAACATGGTTATGAATTAACAATGTTGACACCAGAATCACAGTTTGTTTTAGACATTTAGAAGGAAAGGGTCAGCTCAGCAAATCAAGAAATTAGCAATAAAGTTTCAGCATGATAATATCTTGTTAGATTGTACTATTATTCATTCACCATATGCAGTAATTTGTTTTAAGCCGTGAATTACATCGGCAGCTTCACCCATAATAAGCGATGGAAACATAGTGAACCTTTAGAGCCTCACGCTGAAAAGCCAAAAGCCATGGAAAAAGCTTCGGGGTGCGGACCCAACTTCTCAACCTCTACTTATAGCTTTCTAATGAAAGGTACTCAAATATCTCCTAAAGCTCCATCAAATAAAAAACATAAATTACTCCAGACCGAGATTTTTTTTTTTTTTCAGGATGTTGGCTGTTCAGTGCTGAAATTTCCAAAAATCAGTCACATTATCCAAACAAAATTTTCGGCAGAAGAGCAAAACGCCAAAAGAACTAAAATCTACACCGAAATTGCCAAGAATTGACTAGGACAGACGATACAAGAAACTCCTATGGAAAATGGCAGCTAATAGAAATGAGTGGCATACCCCTTTCCGACCAACGTACTCCGCAATCTGGCCACTTGTGATTGCCCCAATCATAGCTCCCGCATTCACCAACGAGCCAAATATCGAATACTGTATCCAACATTACTCCACAACCGAGAAGAAATTGCATCGGTTAACAAATCAAAAGCAGATTCAAAACAAAAAACATAAAGCTTTTAACTTAGGTTCCTGAAGCAAGTCGAACCTGCGAGAGCGAAAGGCCTAGGTCGCTTATTATGTCGTCCTCAGTGGGAGACGAATATCCACACTGAAAGCCAAAAACAGCACAAAGACTAAAGCCAATCACAAAATTTGCCGAGTACATGGATAACGTATCGTGCGAATTTGGGCTTTTCGCTGAATCCGAACTGAATCGGGCCAAGGGCGATGATCAGGACGCAGAGGAGGACAGAGACGGATCCATTGCGGGGGACCTGCGCCGATCCGGTGACGTTGGACTGCCTCGACCCCGTATCCTGCATCTTGCACCAGCTCCCCCGTGTGGAGGAACCTGTCCAATTCCATTTTGTTTACTTATTCAATTTCAGCGAGTGAATTCTCATATTCAACCAACCTATTTTCAAAATGTCAAGATCAAATGGATTAATAAAAATCTTGACCTCAAGAAAGTCCTTAATTTGATTTGTCTATCATTATAAATAAGAAATTTCATATTATCTATGCAATTCGAACCTGAACTCTATTTACAATTCATTATTTTTATCTTATTGCCCCTTATTTTTTGTTTTTCCAGCAGAGTCTTATATGCCCAGTCTATTCTTTATTTTATACCTACACCCGTTCCTTTTTCATGGATATAAATTCCTCATATTTTCACATCTAGGATTTACATATATAACATATATCACTGTCAAGAGTAAATTTCTTATTATTTCAATATGATATTTTGATTAAAAAAAGTAAAGGAGCTCCCCCGTGTGGAGGAACGGCTTCCTCAGCTCCCTATCGTCCTCGGCGTCCTCAATGGCGCTCATCATCTTGAAAGCGTGAACCTGAAGCCTCCTGAGAAAATGACGCCGCCACTGCCGTTTAGTGAATGATGAGTTCGGGCATTTGCATATCTAATTGACATGTAATGATGAGTTCATTACATTTTCCGATTGCTTACACAATGGCTCTACGTTTCTGATGTTCTGCTCTTCAAGGGCTACTTACAAGTTCTAAAATAAAGCTACTTTGATGACTTTGATTGGACCCGTTGCCATCCCTTTATGAAACCTGGCCACTTGAATCTAGATGCTTTGTGAAGAAACTGAGATTGCTCAAGCCACGGTGGTTTTGGGTGCGTTTAGTTTAGCATTTGCAATGGGCTTTGAGTCTAATGCAAATGCTAAAAGCCCAAAACTACTTGGGGAAATCCAACTGTATTTGATAAAATTTCTTTATAAATGGACTTTGAGTTGAATGTCTGTTTGGTGAAAAAAACTTTCGCAATGAACTATGAGGGATATTATAGATATATATGTACACATGTGTATATATTCACATGTTCGCAATTCAGACCCCACTAATATTATCCAACATCCAGAAGGTAGAGTTACTATTCAATTCTCCAGAATGTCTTTTGATACTCCAAGAAGATCCTGCGATATTAGGACAATACCTTCTTTCCACTCATCCTCTTCGAGAAGATCCGTTGATTTTAATCCTACTTTACCTTCAAATATCATTCAAAATGAAGCTCAACCCAGTGCTACTCTTCCCACTAGTGTTAGTGGTATTGACAATAGATCAGGAATATCTAGACCGATATACCAGCAAGAACAAAATCCTGATTATCCCGAACCCACCCCTTTAGAAATGGCTGATCCAGAAATTAATGTTTTATCTGAGGAATTTGTTCCCAACAAAGCCATTTTAAATCAAGAGTTTAATTCTTTTGAAAATACTGAAATTAGGAAATGGTTCTTCCTAAATTTCCAAGACCAAGCAAAACAAATTAAACAAAAGTATTATGAATACATGTATGAACATGAGATTCAAATACCCTTTTTTGATTGGCTTGAAAATTCCTTTTTAAAAACCAAAGAAATTTATAATTTGGATCAATTTTACAAATGGAAATTATATGATGGCCAAATCATAGAATCCAACCATCCACCTCTTCGACAAATCAAGATTCCTCACAAAGATACCGAGGTCATTGCTTCCCTTTTTAAAACTTCCTCGGAAATTGATGGTATAGGAATCAAGAAGATCGTTGAACAGAACAATTACTCCAACCAACATCTTCATACTATTGGTAAACAGTTAGATAGGCTGGAATCCTCTATTTCTCATATTAACACACAGTCGAAAGTTTTGAAAACTCTTTTGTTTAAAAATTTTGAACTACCAAAAAGCCCTAGTATAGATTTTACTAAAGCTTTGGAAGAAAGAAAAAGGATTTCAAAAGGAAAATCGGCTTTTACTTCTAGCTGCTCCGTGACCCTAGATACTCCTAAAATAGGAAATTTGATTGTAAAAGATACCCCAGACCAAATCAATGTTTTGGATCAATCCGATATTGAATCTATTCCTGAAATCAATAAAATCACTTGGAAAGATCCACAAAAATTGTATTATTCTAGAGCCACACCTCCTGACATTGCTTTCGAAGAATCAAGCGTCAATACTCAACACAAATATTCTTCAGGTTCAATCTATGAATGGAACATAGACGGAACCTCTGAACAAAATCTTTTGAATATTCTGAGTCAGATGGTTATGCTTGCTAATACTTATAAAACCATACCCGATACTAACGACAAATCAGTGGCTTACCTTTTAATAGCTAGCTTCACTGGTCAATTGAAAGGATGGTGGGATAATTATCTTACTGATGAGCAAAGATCACAAATTCTTAATGCTTATAAGTTAGATGATAACGGTCGTGCTATTGTAGATGAAAATGACCAACCCATCCAAGATGCTGTAAATACTCTTTTATATTCCATTTCCCAACATTTCATAGGTGATCCTTCGCACATTCGTGATAAGAATCTAGATCTTCTTTCCAACATGAAGCGTAAATCTCTTGGAGAATTTAGGGAATACAAAGATGTTTTCTTCCAAAGAGTTCTTCTCCGGTCCGATTGTAATCAACCCTTTTGGAAAGAAAAATTCCTTGCTGGTCTTCCTAAACTTATAGGAGAACAAGTTCGCGATAAGATAAGAGAAGAACATAATGGACAAATCCCTTATGATCTCCTTTCTTATGGTGAGCTAGCTTCCTATGTTTATAAAATTGGAACACAATTGTGTACCAACATACGTCTTCAGAAACAACTCAAAAAGGAACAAAAAACCTCAAACAAAGGTTTGGGAGATTTTTG
>MU089897.1:44518-65970 GCA_014858505.1 Corymbia citriodora subsp. variegata
TCCTTGGACACAATATTCACCTAGGAACTATCATACCTATTGAAAGATCAATAATTTTTGCTGAAAAATTTCCCGAAGAAATCAGAGATAAAAACCAATTGCAAAGATTTCTTGGAAGTTTGAATTATGTTATAGATTTCTTTCCCAATATCAACATTATTTGCAAACCTCTCCATCAAAGGCTTAAAAAAGATCCTCCTCCATGGACGAATATTCACACTGATGTAGTAAAGCTCATCAAGAAATATATATATATTTAGTTTTTATTTTTTTTGAAAAATCAGACTAAACCCTTCGTTGAACTGCTACAGCCGCCGACAAGCTAGATCTATGTATACATGTATATATATTTTTATTTTTTTATTTTTTTTTGAAAAATCAGACTAAACCCTTCATTGAACTACTATGGCCGCCGACAAGCTAGATCTGGCATCGGCGGACATTAGCCAAGGTCGCTTGACCTTGGGCAACCTCCGGCGAGGGTCACGCGGCCCCAACCGAGGGTCGCGCGGCCCCAACCGAGGGCCGCCCGAGGTCGGGCGACCTCCTGCGAGCCCACCTCAGGCGACCCTCAGCAAGGGTCGCTTGACCCAGGCAATGGTCACCTAGGTCGTGGCGAGCCTGGGTCAAGCAACCCTTGCCGAGGGTTGCCCGAGGTCGGGCAATCTCCGACGGCCCTCGGCTGGGGCCACACGACCCTCGCTGAAGGTCGCCCGACCTTGGGCGATGGCTGCCAGCACCAAATCTGGCTTACCGGCAGTCGTAGCCCTTCGCCAGACCGGCAAAGGGCTGACCCTTTCTAAATTTTAAAAAAAAAGAAAAAGGAGCAAAATCGGAAATATGAAAAATTAGTAAGGGTAGTTTTGGAAGAGAAAAAATAGTTTTAGCATTCCATCAAATGCTCAAAGCTAGTCCCTATTAGTTTTGGGATTTTAGCATTTTAAAGGCCACTTGAAAACTGAAAGTCAGGTTCAAAATTGAACCAATCGGTTTAGCATTTCCTCAAGGGGCTTTCAAGCCTTGAAAGGCCCTTGGAAATGCCGAACCAAACACATTCTGGGGTTTTAGAGGAAGTTGCTTCCAACTTGTGTTGGATAACTTACCTGGCCTTGTGCTGATATATTATCTTGAACATGACCTAATCTTTCATCTAATTCCACACTTTATATTGGGTTCCTAGTTCTTTTGTTCGATCTTTTGTGGGTCATTAGTCTTTCAACGTGGTTCTTTTTGCAGGCATGCTTGTGGTCATGCATAACTTCGACGGTTGATGGTAAATTTTTGATCCGACAAAGCGGTAGTTTCGCATCTAAAGTTGACGTCACATTCCTGCATCTAATGACGGAGACAAATCGCAATTAGGGATATAGGTTGATTCTCATCCTGGAATCAGGAATGGATTCACGTGATTCTTTTTTAATTTCTTCTATTCCTTACAAGTGAGTTCTTCCAACTTTAAAAGAAAAAATAATCTATCAATTAGGATTTATTTCAAAAATAAATAAATAAATTAAGAAATCTTGGCCATTTCATTAGTCTAGTCTAGGCAGATTGGTCCGATTCCTTATTTGGAGTTGGAAATTAGACCGGTTATTTTTGGTTTTTAATTTTTAAAATTGGAAATTGGATCACTTCATTTTTATAATTGGAAATTGGATTGCTTTTTTGAGAATCACCTCGAACTGGTAAGCGGTCATGGCATCTTAATGACACATGAAGAATTCGGATTCATTTGCAGAAAATAAATTATTTAAAAAATATATTAAGTGGTCATGGCATCTTAATGACATACGAAGAATTCAGATTCATTTGTGAAAAATAAATTATTTAGAAATATATTTTTTATAAAATATTAACTATGTATTATTTATTTTTCATGAAATAAACACATGCAAATAGTATTTTTATGTGAAAAATTGCGTTTTTTGCTTTTTAACAAATTTATATAGATGTGACGAAATGGGCATACGAAATTTCGAGCAACTAAAAAATGAGTGGGACTCCAAATGACCAAAAATGGTATTTCGCCCGCACTTTTCCCTCTCTGGTTTTCCACCGGAACAAAATGCAAAGTAAGTGTCGTGCCCATTTTTTATTTTGTTAAGTTTTTTTAAAATTTATATTATCCAATCGGATATATTCCATCCCCTACCTTATATTTCTTGTCCGAATATATCCAATCTATAGGGCGTTGTCAAACATGATAATGTAGAATTTCTCTACATAAACGAGTAATTAATCAAAAATAATTAGATCCATATATGAATGTAAAACACCAAAATCGATAAGCACAATGGAATTAAAAACATACCTGTTTGAGCCATAATTTACTTGAAGAAAAATAGATCAAACTGATGGTAATCAACGATTTATTGAAATGCTAAATCTTCCTCTTTATGATCTATTTCAATATAGCAGCTATAATGAGATTCAGCAACTGATAAATATAACATATCATTTTATAGGGTAGAAAGAAGACTTAGCAAACCCTAATCAATAGTGTGTTAACTCGGCCCCTCCCTTTACGAGCTTCGATTAAACACAATTACCTATACTTTGCTACTCAACTAGGTCTGTTATTAATAGATGTCAAAACCCAATTCAATAAGATCACTTGAGGGTTTAAAATATATTAAAATATCCATTAATTCGATTATTTAAAATAGAAAATTGATTAATTAATGTAAACTCATTATAGGAAATTTCCAACATTTTCCCACTTGGGCTATAATTAATTAACTTATTTTATTTTTGAAAATGATTTTATTTTGAAAACGACACTTTTGGGTTAATAACTAAAAATATGTTTTATGTGGCTACAATTTTTGAAAAATAATATTCCAATAATGGTATCTTAAAACCAATCAAATCCTAGATAACATCATTATAGGACTATGGCAATCAATGTGTTAAGAAAATACCATAACACATGACCTTCCATAATCACATATAATAAGACATGGATCATGGGCCTAGTAGTGTAATAATAAATAGTGTTAACATGTGATCAAAAAATATACATTATTTCTTATCGGTTCTCAATGCAATTTATCAACGATAGGATACTGCATTAACGCAATTTCTAAATAACATGAAATTGCACAACTATGTCACAACCCAACATAAGATCTCATAATTAGTGACATCCAGTCATCTTAAAACTAAAATTTGTTTAAAGATACTGTTTCATATTTCCATTTCTTAGTCAACAGGAGAAATGATAACAATAAAATCAATAGTGATGATCATAAAAAATAAATGATTTAATAAACATTATAAAAGCATTATAAGTTTCCATATAACTATAATAGCTATAAATACAAACTATATTGCTCCCACTAACAAAAGAGATCAAAATACTCTAAAACATCTATATTCCTTACATGATCTTTAAATAAAATGGGTTGTAAATCTTTTGATAAAGAATTAGTTAACATCTCAACCATGGCACTATTGTTGTTCACAACAAAAGTAAATATTTGACACATATAATGCAATATAATCAATTATGAGAAATAAGTAATTCCACAAAATAATTAGTACATTATAAACTCCCCTTTGGGTAGAGCGTATAATGCACCATTATTTTTCACAACGTTTGTAAAACAACAACAAGGAGAATTACATATAATTGTCAAGGATCCATCCCCTTTAGGCAGACAAATCATTTAAATTATACGTCTCCATAATATCAATATATAGAGAGATGATAAAGATAATTACATATAATCTTCAATGATCCATCCCCTTTAGGTAAACAAATTCTTTAAATTATATATCTCCATTATCTCAACATAGAGGTGAATTGTACGTAACTCTCAAAATTTATTCCCTTTAGGCAGATAAATCTTTTAAGTCACACATCTCTATCAATCATCTCTAATATATCAATATAAAGGGGAATTACACATAACTTTCAAAAAAATTTATCCTCTTTGGACAGATAAATCTTTTTGAGTTATACATCCCCATCTTTTAATTTTGAAATTTATCTTCATGCAATTTTCAAATTAATATACACAATAACCCACTTTGGGCAGGTGATTGTATATACTGATTTTTATCAATAAAGAACTTCAATAATTTACAAACTTTAACAATTTGTAAATAATGTTCTACTTAATCAATGCCCAAAAATTCATCAAACAATATAAAGCACTTTACGACATGTCATATGCTTCTCAAGATCATATTGCATTTATCAATCAATAATTTTTGCCACACTTTTATGTGCCTATTTTTACAATTAAGTATGTAAGATTATCTAGTTAAATTAAAACAAAAAAGTATAGATAATCTATACTAAATTAGGGAAAGTGGATATTGCCATCCTATCTCTCATATTCTATAATAAATTTCCATAAATTAAAAATTAGAAAAATAGGCACAATTTTTTATGTAATTAAATATCTTTAATAATAAATAATTTCAAATAAATATGTAAATATGCCAAGAATTAAAATTAACCATACCAAAAAATCATAAATTAAAAATTAGGCATAAACAAAAGCCAAGTGAAAAGTAAGCCCTCCCCACTGATGCAACCCAAGAAATTAATGAAGTCGATATTTGTTCAAATAGCGACAATGTTACCAATCCTTCATGAAGACTATCATTTTTATCAAATAGTTTATATTTAAATCACAACATTGCTACTTGATCAATGCTCTTGGGCAAGCAAGACTAAAAATTTATGAAAGAAAGCAAACTATCCAGTGAAAAAAATATATATATGAAAAACGTGGCGCCAGCATATAATTCGATCAGTCCCACTTTCTCCAAAAAAACACAAGCACCCTAAGCGAAAAAACCATTTGCCAACTGACTGCACCCTCTCTACACCCAAAAAAACACAACTTTCGAATCTAAATCACATTGAACCCAAGAATTACAATATAACGATACCCATATAATAATTGCTTATATACATCATTCAATCAAAAAAAAATTCAAAATTTTTAGAACCCTATCAAAATTATGAATTCAATAATTTCAAATTTCTCAGTATATACTCAATGAAATTATACAAATTATATATAATGAGAACATGTAGAATAAAAGCTCTAAAGTTTCAAAATCGATTGATCTATGCATAAAGTTTTCATCCCCTAATCATGCTCCAAAAAATCCCAAAAAAAATAAAATTATATGTCGAAGTTAAGACCTATAAGAACATTTTTCATGGATGAGTCAACCTCTAGATCTCAACACAGAAATTGGAAAAAAAAAATCAACAAAAGCAACAGACGGACAACGTGCATATCAAAACTAAACAGAATATTATTACAGATTATTGAACTGACTTTGGACGATGATTTTGGATAGCAACCGACACTGGATAAGGGCATTCTATGGCTGGTTGGAAAGCTCTTTAAGTCATCTTCAAATGTTATGAAGACATCAAACATTAAAAAGCTTGTTTACTAGCTTGTTTCCAGACATATGCACAGAAAGGTCCATCATGGATCCGAAATTGCAAAATAATGATCATCCAAGAAATGTAAAACACCATAATCAGATTTGTTAAAAAAAAAAAATTGGGTTTTACAATCATATACGACCCGCTCTAATACCACATATAGAATTTCTCTACATAAACAACTAATTAATCAAGAATAATTAAATCCATATATGAATGTAAAACACCAAAATCGATACGTACAGCGAAATTAAAAACGTACCCATTTGAACCATAACTTACTTGAAAAAAATAGATCAGACTGATGGTAATTAGCGATTTATTGGAATGTCAGATATTTCTCTCTATGATCTATTTCAGTATAGCAGCTTAATGGGATTCAGCAACTGATAAGTATAACTTATTATTTTATAGGCTAGAGAGAGGACCTAGCAAACCCTAATCAATAGTGTGTTAACTGGGCCCCTCTCATTATGGGCTTCAATTAAACACAATTGCTTATACTTTGCTGCTCAACTAGGCCCGTTATTAATAGATGTCAAAACCAAATTCAATAAGATCACTTGAGGGTTTAAAATATATTGAAATATCCATTAACCCGATTATTTAAAATAGAAAATTGATTAATTAATGATTAATTAATGTAAGTCCATTATAGGAAATTTCCAATAGATAATTTATTATCTTTATCCGAATTTAAATCTGAACTATCAAACGTAGTATGAATTCTTTCATGAATTTAGAATTTGTTGTAGCGTCATCTCACTTCTCCCCTGCAAATTCAGTCTTTTCTTCCCTTATTCTCTCTCTTCTCTTCTCTTCAGTACAATGAGAAGTGAAAAGCCATGGCCTTTGAATTAATTTTCTCAAAGTATTACTCATTTTGATCCGTCTCATATCATGTGTCACAATTTTGTCTTTTAGTATAGCAATGAATACTTTCTTGAGAGTTCGCCCAATGCAATAGTGCTCTAAGCACACTTATATCAAAAGACACTTATTGTAAGTTAATTTCAATTAATCACTCTTTTTTATCCAGTGGCCACATATTCTCACATGAAAGGGGGAATATGGGATGTTCAAATCTCCACATTCTTAAGGAGGATTAGGATGGAAACGATTTAGTCTTAGGTATAGGTTTTGACTCTCATGCTATACATGAAGGTAGAGTAAAAGTTTGAGAATAAGAATTACAATGTGATCGACAAAAAACAATTGATTTCAATTTCTTATATTGAAAATTCAAAAACATTTCATCCAATTCGGTGCACCATTTGTTTCATCTGTGATAACCGCTTCACCATCCTAGAATTTTGCTAGACCCACTCCTTTGTGTGGGCTCTCGTCCCGATGATCACTTTCCGATCTCATTGAATTGGATCGTTATGAGCACATTGGTCCATGACTAACTCCTCCCTCCCCAACCCCCTCCCACCTTTTGCAACTACATGCATTATAGTCTCACTATGCAATATTGAGCGAGTATATATTGTAATTATTTGCCAGCAATTTATTACATTATCTAATTATACGACATGTAGCTATACGCGTTCGTATTGAGATTAATCTTGTTCATGTTAGAAATGGGTATGCTTTCAAGCTTAGACACACTTAACTAAATATATCAACATATTTTATGTATCAACGCGATACATTTAGACACTATAAAATTCATTCATACACATTTTTACTGATTATAGAATCCATTACATCTTGTGTGGCATTTAATAAATTTATGGCATTTGAACTTCAAGAATATAAAACCATTTCTTGTTTGGATTACATCCGAATTCAACCAAATGCCTAAAATTTAAACTTGTCAAACAAATGGGTTGGATTTGAAAATGGACTAATCCTTGTTTTAACTCATTTTCATAAAATATAGATATAGTAATCTATATATTACTCAACCCATCTTGTTAAAATACTTTGCAAAACTCATGCTAAAATTGAGGTGAGAACACGAAACGAGCAAACACAAAATTAAATGAGGGTAAGAGAGTTATAGAAATGTGGTTGAGTCTGAGTAAGTCACGAATTCATTCTACACTTATATGAAACCCATTTATGACTTATAAAGTTGGGTTTAAATTTATTTACTGAATATGATTAACCCATATAATAATCCAACCTATCAAATATAAAGTTGAGAAATGAGAGCCATTTCAACAGATCTAATGAGGATAATACGCAATTGCGAGCCCCTCCCCCTTTAAGCCACGTATCACCACTTGATTCAGTTGTCATGAGCTGCGTGCCCTACATGCAGTGCGCTGCGTGTTTCAGTACCAAACCCTCTCCCTCGAATCCCTCGGAACAATAGACTTTTGAAAAGTCTGTACTTAAGTGGATTGCAATTCAGATCATCTCCGAAAGAGACAGTCCCTCGTATCCTTTGAAACAATAAGGGCCTGCATAATAACGCTTCCGGGAATAACTAATTATATTCTTTTATTTCCGGAAGTGGATTTGGAATAGAAATGCGTTTGCTAAATTTTTTGTTCCCGGAAATCAATTTGTTCTGGGGAATAGATTTGGAGTAGAATTAAAAAGCAAAAAAAAATTTACTTCTCGCTCTTGGGAACAATTTTGAGAATCAATTTTTTATTCTATTTTCTCTCTTCTCTTTTATTCCCTTCCCTTTCTTCTTCTTCCTCTTCCTCCTCCCACCGCATCATCGTCCCATCGCCGCCCTTGAGCTGCCGCTGGCAAGCGGGCCAGGGCGAGGTCTAGCAAGCTTGTTGGAGCCTCGCTAGGCTGGGTGAGCTCGCCGAACCTCGCTCGGCTGCTCGCCGGCCACCATCAGTGGCGGTGGCCAATAGGAAGAATAGGAGAAAAAAAAAAGAAAAAAAAGAAAATTATAATAAAAAGTACTAAAAATTAAAAGAATCAAAAGATCAAAAAATTTTACTAAACGCATTTCTATTCCAGGAGTAAAAATTTTGGACAGTTACCAAGCACCTTCAAATACTTAGAAATTGTTCCCGTGAACAAAATAAAAAAGAATCATTTCTGAGCAAAAATTGTTCTCGAGAATAAAAGCATTACCATGCAGTCCCTAAACTGTTGAAAAATCTATACTTAACGGATCACAAATCAGATCATCTCCGAGAGAGAGAGAGATGTCCTAATATGGCAATTCAATTTTCTCGGGTAAAACATCAAAACCCCATCCCCATTTTTTTCCTTTTACAGACGTTGTAGTCTTGCAAAAAAAATATAAATATTTATATACGCAAATACGGGAGAAAATAAAATAAAATAACAAATAAATATCCCTAACACATCAACAGCCTTATATTTATCCCGGACAAACAAATGGATTCAAGAACCTCCCTCCTTCCCTCCCCAGCACAGTGGTTCTGCAAGCGAAAGAAGAATGTACGAAGAAGCCCAGAACAAGGCTGCCAGACTCGCCTTCAACCACCTATCTAGGGAACCACCCTGAGTTGCGCCGCCTCCTCCTTCTCCCTCCGGCAGCACGCATAAGTGCGGTAACTTTTGTTTCCATAATGCATACTCCTGATTTGTTTTGGATGAGTGTGTTGGGTGGGAAAATTCCAAATAGGGACCCAAGTGCCCTCATTTGTCAAAAGTGGATGAAGTAAACTTACTTCATCTCATTACGTTGTTGCTTGTTGAGTGTAGATATATTCTTTCCTTTTATGTTTTCCAATGTTTGGAAATAATCCATTTGAAGAGTTTAAGTTAATAGGAAACGGGCAAGCCTACAGTGTATATCAGAACTTTTCTTAATTGCATCTAAGCCAAACATTATATCTATGAACAGGAGATATTGACAAAAACTCTATCAAATGAACGACAGGAGATGAGAACACAAGGATAGTAGAACAAGCAGAATAGTGGTTAGATGGAGTGCAAGTTCTTATTTTTTGACACGTGGTCCTTTTCAATATAGTATAATTTCTTAGGAAATGGGCTTATATATTTTTAGGGGAGATTCTAATCCAGTTATTGGGTATGCATATTTTTTATGCTTCTTTGGGAGGTGGTTCATGAAAGAATAAAAGTGTTTGATTATTGATCTCGACATTCTATTGTTGAGATGACTTCCATTATATATATAGATATTACAAATGATACATTTTGTATGGAAACAAAATAAAAATAATAAATAATAAATAAAGAGATTATAATATTACAAAAGTTATCAATCACTTAATTCTGACATCTCCAAGGATCAACAGATTGATTTTGGCATCTCCGATTGATTCTGACATCTCTAAGGATCAGCTTTGATTGATATCTTCAAATCCTTCAATATCTCGAGGTCCTTCTTCCTTGATTGCTATATAAGTGCCTTTAGCTCGGCTGGTTAGAGTGTTAGTTCATAGACATTTGCTTCAAGATATGATAAAAAAAAAAAAATGTACACCTTTGTAGTAGTGGCGCACAAATCATCAATGTCACACCTCATTTTACACGTTCCTATCACTTATATACTTCTTTCATTGGGTTCATTTTCACAGGCGGTTCAAGTGAAAATGCTATGCTACTTCCACAGAGAAATGAAATTTCAACGACATCAAAGCAATCATGGCGGCTGTATTTTGGCTTCTTTTGATGTATTATAAAACTCCACATTTCATAGGTTCTTCCATCTATTGATACTTTGCACCGAAAGTGCAAAGCGTGTTGCAAACCCTCGCGCTTCAAACAATATGTAGGAAGAGCAAGACTCTTCTTGTCGGAAAATGTTTGTAGTTGGTTTTTACACAAATGCTGCATCTAATACCAAACAAGTTCACAAGTTATGAAGTTAGGCTTTCTCACTACAAACCCCAAGTATGCTTTGAACAAGCAATGCAATAAATGTATTCTCAAATGTAGCACAAGAGCAAGACAGTTTGAGCACATTCTATAAAATCCTTCTGAGGATGTAACTAAGGTAAAGGGAAGGTTTGATCAATTTTCTAAAGGGAAACAAAAAAAGTCACCTTTAGAAGGGAGCCCATGATCTTTCACCTCTCGCAAGATCTTTGTAGTTGACTCGTTGCCTACTTTGTGAATCAAAATAAGCAAAAAGAATCTCTTCATTAATGCAATATCTGATCTTAACTATTGAAGGTTTGTCTTTTAAGGAATGCAACTTTTCAATCTACTCAAAAAGAAGATTATGGATATTAGAAATCATATCAATCTTTATCCCATCTCTCTTGGATAATTTTATCTAACATATATCCTTCTTATATCCAATTTTATTCTATCTTAAGCAGAGACCAAATATAGGATAGGATAAGAATTTTATCCTGACTGCCAAATGCAGCCATATTTCACCATTTTTCTTTCAAAATCTAAAAAAATTTAAATTCACTAAATGCAAATGTCCACATGTGAATTTAAGTATAAATTTTTCATAATTTTTTTAAATTAGAATGATATTTTAAATTTTGGTTGGATTTTTTGCTTTTGCATCCTCTTCCATAAACCTTCTAAAATATGTAGTGTTAGGAAGGGGTGACCAAGTGACGTGTTGATGTATTCTTCCTATTTCATTTATATTGTTCTATTCACATCTTGCAATACAGATAAAAATATTAAAAAATTTATTGACGTTTTATATATCCATTTATTTTACAAAAATATAAAAATTTATAAAAAGGCAAAACGCAAAATATATATATAATGAATGAAAAAAGAGGGTGCCTAGGCCCATTCTCTCTCCTTCTTTCTATCTTGCCAATCAAACTTATTTTTAAGTATGAATTTACTTTTTGTATGAAGGAAAAAATAACAAGGTAAACTTATCCATTTTTACCTAGGATGTCAAAACATATTGATAGTTTCCATCACAATGCTCTCGAGAGAATATTTATAAATGTTTCATAGCATTAGTTAAGCATATTCGATTTCAACAACTGTAAAATTTCTTAAGCTATTTAATTAAAAAATCTATCAAGTTGCTCTGCGATATAATCATATTCTTTTTACTAGCACTATGTCATAATTATCCACACACATTTCAATTTGAATATTTTGTGTCCAGAAACTTATTTGTTTGGCTCAAGTAGAGCTTACTTTATGAATGAATGAAAGAATGAAAATAAATATCCCTAACGCATCAACAGCCTTATATTTATTCTCGGACAAACAGCTGGATTCAAGAACCTCCCTCCTTCCCTCCCTAGCACCGCAGTTTTGCAAGCGAAAGAAGAATGTATGAAGAAGCCTAGAACGAGGCCGCCAGACTCGCCTTCACCCACCTATCTAGGGAACCAACCCGAGCCGCGCCGCCTCCTCCTTCTCCCTCTAGTAGCACGCGTAAGTGCAGTAATTTGTGTTTCCATAATGCATATTCCTGATTTGTTTTGGATGAGTGTGTTGGAAGGGAAAATTCCAAATAGGGACCCAAGTATCCTCATTTGTCAAAAGTGGATGAAGTAAACTTACTTTGACTCATTACGTTGTTGCTTATTGAGTGTTGATATATTCTTTCCTTTTATGTTTTCTGATGTTTGGAAACAATCCATTTGAAGAGTTTAAGTTAATAGGAAATGGGCATAGTGTATATCAGAACTTTTCTTAATTGCATCTAAGCCAAACATTATATCTATGAACCGGAGATATTGACAAAAACTCTATCAAATGAACAACAGGAGATGAGAACACAAGAACAGGAGAATAAGCAGAATAGTGGTCAGATGGAGTGCAAGTTCTTATTTTTGACACGTGGTCCTTTTCAATATAGTATAATTTCTTAGGAAATGGGCTTATATATTTTTAGGGGAGATTTTGATCCAATTATTGGGTATGCATATTTTTTATGCTTCTTTGGGAGGTAGCTCAACTGGTTAGAGTGTTAGTTCATAGGCATTTGCTTCAAGATATGATAAAAAAAAATGTGCACCTTTGTAGTAGTGGCACGCAAATCATCATGTCACGCCTCATTTTACACGTTCCTGTCACTTATATACTTCTCTCATTGGGTTCATTTTCACAGGCAGTTCAAGTGAAAATACAATGCCACTTCCAAAGAGAAATGAAATTTCAATGACATCAAAGCAATCATGGCAGCTGTATTTTGGCTTCTTTTGATGTATTATAAAACTCCACATTTCATAGGTTCTTCCATCTATTAATACTTTGCACCAAAAGCCCAGAGCGTGTTGCAGACCCTCGTGCTTCAAACAATATGTAGGAAGAGCAAGAATGGATATTAGAAATCATATCAATCTTTATCCTATCTCTCTTGGATAATTTTATCTAACCTATATCCTTCTTATATCCAATTTTATTCTATCTTGAGTAGAGATCAAATATAGGATAGGATAAGAATTTTATCCTAACTGCTAAATGCAGCCAAATTTCACCCTTTTCTTTCAAAATCTAAAAAAAAAATTCACTAAATGCAAATGTCCACATGTGAATTCAAGTATAAATTTTTCATAATTTTTAAAATTAGAACAATATTTTAAATTTTGGTTGGATTTTTTTCTTTTGCATCCTCTTCCTTAAACCTTCTAAAATATGTATTGTTAGGAAGGGGTGACCAAGTGATGTATTGATATATTCTTCCTATTTCATTTAGATTGTTTAGTTCACATCTTGCAATATAGATAAAAATATTAAAAAAATTGTCGACGTTTTATATAACCATTTATTTTACAAAAATATAAAAATTTATAAAAAGGCACAACGCAAAAAAGAAAAATAAAAAATATATAAATAAAAAATGAATGAAAAAAGAGGGAGCCCAGGCCCATTCTCTCTCCTTCTTTTTATCTTGCCAATCAAACTATTTTTTCAAGTATGAATTTACTTTTTGAATGAAGGAAAAAAATAACAAGGTAGTCTTATCCATTTTTATCGAGGATGCCAAAAGATATTGATAGTTTCCATCCCAATGCTCTCGAGAGAATATTTATAAATGTTTCATAGCATTAGTTAAGCGTATTCGATTTCAACAACTATAAAATTTCTTAAGCTATTTAATTAAAAAATCTCTCGAGTTGCTCTACGTTATAATCATATTCTTTTTACTAGCACTATGTCGTAATTATCCGCACACATTTCAATTTGAATATTTTGTGTCCAGAAACTTATTTGTTTGGCTCAAGTAGAGCTTACTTTATGAATGAATGAAAGAATGAAAATGCTTTCCAACCAAAAAAAAACTAGCATATAAAGTAAAGAGAAATTCAAACTTTCAAGGGACTGCAATCCCATTTTCTGTTTCCGTAAAATCGTGTTGATAAGTATGTAAATTAATAGTACTACTTTTATTTTTTAATTATTTAAATTTGATTTCCTTTTCTACCTAATAAACAATTTGAAATATCCAAACATGTCTTTCTATCTTCTATATATTAAGGTAAAACATTCAAATGGCTTGTTTTTCCCTTTCAAAACTATCCATCATAAACTTTAAGAAAAATATGACAATATTTTCCACAATTCAATATCCCCTTGCTCCACTACAATGGTGACATTACCTATCCAAATAATCTACTTTGGCTCATTTTCTCTACTTTAAAAATAAATAAAAAAGGTACTCATATTTCTCCTGCTTGACACGATTATGATTATTCAAATTTTTGCACACATGCAATGCACGTGTAGCACTAATGTACCTGTAACGTAATTTATTTCTATTGTGTAATTATTATCAATAGATTTTTTTTCATTATTAGACTATTCGAATATTTCATGATGAAAGCAATAATTAGCTTTTCTTTTTTTTAATTGTGGATTCCTTTGCGTATACGTGCATATTTTTTCTAGCTTTAAGAAAGAAAAAAAACACATAATTTCCTTCGCCGGGAGACCACGCGAGCCTTGTCGCTTTGCTCAGCACAATGCCAGTGGGATCCAAAACACAAAAAAACCCTAAAAAAAGCACGCCGAGCATGCACCGACCATCCGATTCAAAAAGTCGGCCGAATCGACGGCCATCGAGAGAGTAAACCCCCAGGAGACATTCGCATTCGCCCTCTCCTTTGAACGCGGTATCGATGTGAAGCAGTTCGAAAACCAAATAAAAAATCTCGCAATCATTCCTCAACGGATAGAAAAGATCTCGCGAGGAATGTAGAGTTGATTGCCTTTAAGCTTTTCGTGTAAAGGAGAAACTCATTCCCCAACGAAAACAGAAGTAGGAGCAACGAGAGATCAGCCGGCCATGAACCGAGAGGCGCTGGTGGTGGAGGCGGACAGGGCGGATTGGCCGGAAGTGGATGTGGCGGCAGCAGCGGCTAGGGCTGGGAAATGCGAAGACACGAGTCTTCTCCACTTGGTCGCCGATTCGTCACTTGACGTGGAAGTTCGGCATATAAGCGACCTAGGCTTTCGCTCTGGCAGGTTCGACTTGCTTCAGGAACCAAAATTGAAAGCTTTCTGTTTTGGTTTTGTATCTGCTTTTGATTTGTTAACCGATGCAATTTCTTCTCTGTTGTGGAGTAATGCTAGATACAGTACTCGATATTTGGCTCGTTGGTGAATGCGGGAGCTATGATTGGGGCAATCACGAGTGGCCAGATTGCGGAGTACGTCGGTCGGAAAGGGGTATGCCACTCGTTTCGATTAGCTGCCACTTTCCATAGGAGTTTCTTGTATCATCTGTCTGAGTCAATTCTTAGCAATTTCGGTGTAGCTTTTAGTTCTTTGGGCGTTTTGCTCTTCTGCTGAAACTTTTGTTTGGATAATGTGACTGATTTTTGGAAATTTCATCTCTGAACAGCCAACATCCTTAAAAAAAATAAAAATTCTCGGTCTGGAGTAATTTATGTTTTTTTATTTGAGCTTTAGGAGACATTTGAGTGCCTTTCATTAGAAATCTACAAGTAGAGGTCGAAAGGTTGGGTCCACACCCCCAAGCTTTTTCCATGGCTTTTGGCTTTTCAGCGTGAGTATTATGGGTGAAGCTGCCGATGTAATTCACGGCTTAAAACAAATTGCTGCATATTGTGATTGAATAATAGTATAGTCTAACAAGATATATCATGCTTAAACTTTATTGCTAATTTCTTGATTTGCTGGGCTGACCCTTTCCTTCTAAATGTCCAAAACAAACATCACTATTAATTTGTGATTCTGGTGTGGACACTGTTATGTTTAATTGCAGTTTCTGATGATCGCTGCAGTCCTTAATGTTATAGGGTGACTGGAAATATCTTTTGTCAAGGTGAGTGATCATTATGCTCAAATAACCACAGCAGCATCCTTATGTACTACTTGGCTACTTCTGTAGGATTCCTCATTCTTTTACATGGGAAAGTTGTTGGAGGGATTTGGTGTGGCTGTAATTTCTTATACGGTAATCTTTCAAAAACTCAGTTTTATTAAACCTTTGGCTATTGATAAATCTCAATTCTGGCCCTTTTTGGTATAGATAAGTGCCGATATATATAGCTGAGAGGAATCATGTTTTCGAGAGGGTATCGTTCTCTTGTAGAGTCCACGTGCTCTTTCCTCTTCATGTTGGAACTATAAAGTCAGTGATCCGATAACTTACTTTGATATCTCATGGATAAAAATGATTCAATTTAGCTCAGTGGGTTTGATAGAGAGGGGAAAAGTTGGTTAAATGCTATTCTCTCCTACTGATCGGAAAGCTGGAAAAGCTAGAAAACCGTCTTTGTGAGGTTCCCTTGATTTTTATGTGAATCTTAGTACTTGGTATTATCAGGGAACCCAAAGATTATTAATTACTACGAGTTGCATATCTAATTGACATGTAATAATGAGTTCATTACATTTTCCAATTGCTTACACAATGGCTCTACACTGATTTACAATCCATGTTGGTTTGGAACATCTTAATTTTGAGTGTGCATGCCAAATAATTGAACTACAATGAAAACATGTTAATTCGTGTCCATTTGTGTCAATATATAAAGTCGAGCATATCATGTCGTATTCGAAATAATGTTTTACCTTGTGTCGTGAACAAATTGTATCTAATATTGCTAGCCCTTGGACTGGGCATGAAATTGGACGGCCCCTTATGAGGCCAAGGTATAAATTTTTGGTCTTTCCCAGGTTTGGGGGTAAGGGTGTTAAAACCAAACCGAAGAATCGAAATGAAACCGAACTAAACTGAATCAAATTTTCTGTTTCAATTCGGATAACTAAAAAATAACAGTTATTTTTTCCAATTCAGTTTAACCAAACTGAAATTTTCAACAAAACTTGAATGCTTGACCTAAAATTTTTCATCACCCTTTATTCAATTCGGTTCTAATAATCAAGATAAAAATAAATAAATAATTGAAAAACCAAACCCAGCCCAATTGAACCGGGTTTTCAATTTGTATTCAGTTCTAATCAGAATCACATTCTATCAGTTCGGTTCGATTCAATTCGAATTTCTTGAAAATCCGAATCAAATCAAACCGTTTACACCTACGTGGGAGAATTGACAAGCCCACTATTGGTTTTGAGAATCTCTTTCAATTTATATTTCTTTTGCTTTACCAACGACCTTCTATTAATCACTGGGGAGGACCTTAATCTTGAATGTCTTCTAAAAGGTAGACAATCATCCTCACAAAAATTTACGTGGCATCGTTTGGGTTTGCACAACCCTTGGGGTAGCGCTTTTGCCGATGGGAGGGGTAGTGAAGTTGCCTTTGGAACGGTTAGCCCCCTCTACCAGCCTTGCATTTCTGAATCATCAATCGGTTGCTATCTTCGTCATCATCGTGCAAATCTTGTTGTTTGGGTGGAGCAGGCATGTGAGGAGCTTCATGTGTCCCTGAGGCAATGAGAGAATCAAAGTGCCACTGCTCGCCTGGAGGTATCAACTTGCCATCTGGGAAGCGGGTTAAATAGTGGTTTGGGTCCATTTTTTGTGAGATCGAAATAGTGACAGAATCATAAGAAAATCGGAGCTCTTGAGAATTTGTGAAAGAAGGATGAAGGTGAAACTGAGAGAGAGCTCTCTAATTTATGAATTTACCAGTCGACCATCCAACACTCCCCGCTGGACCCCATTTTAGATTTTTGTGGGCTCATTAAAATGCCACATGGGCCCAATCAGTGGATCTGGCCTCTGAAGAAAAATTCAACCCTGAGCTGTCCAGGCCCACCCATGCTAGTGCTAGGGCCCAATCAATGGATCTTTCTCTTAGTTGTTGATACATTGTGACTGCATTGCACGACAGTCGCTGGATCGTAGTAGACTAGTTAAAATCAACGGTCGTGGTGCTTTGAGCCCGAAAGAACCGAATGTACACTATAAACTTTTTTTCCTCTTTCTCATCAAACTGGAATCATATCTCTCATCGGTGGTGGTGATTTTTTGCATGGCAAATTTTTCTGTCTAAACACATTTTATGTTATAGAATTGTGTCAAATCCCTTAATAGTGTAAGAGCTATATGCCTCTTGTGGGATGTGCTTGTGACTACTAACTTCGATTAATCAAATTGAGAGTCGATTTTAAATATTTGAGACACAGCACTAAAACACACTTCATACCAAATCATATTGTTATGAAAATTGAAAAAAGAAAGAAAAGGAGTTGCTAATTTGAGGAGATAGACTGCACATTGTATTTACTCCATTGGCTAGTTTGGTAAATTCTCTTAGGTTACATTTGGCCATCTGAATTTCTAATCATGATAGGACTGGATAGAATAATGTATGAAATCTAGGGATTTTATTATATCATATCTACTATTTAGTAATTGCAATAATAAATCAGATATATACACATTATATTATATACATTACTTGGTATAAAATGACATATTAGTATAAATGAACTAAAAATTGTACAAATGGAGATAGTAAAAATCTCTGCAACAGTCTTGCCTATTTTATTTTTCTTTTCTTTTCCTCTCTTTTTTTAATTTATATCTTTTTTATTTCTTTCTTCTTCTTCCATCATCCTTTAATAAATTTTTATTAAATTATAAATTGCACTAATATGCCTAGAATACTAAAATACCTAAAATCTGTAATAAATTAAATATATTTTTATAGTTACATATTGAATTTATATTATCAATTAGAATTATATTCAATTATATAAATAAAAATAATATTAAAATCTAACTAAATTTTTATTTTTTGTTATTTTCATTTTCTTATATTAGAGTCCCAACATTATTTATATTCAAATATAATTTTAATTTAAAAAAATTATTCGAGAATAATAACCTTCCTATTATGAAAGTAAGAAATCTTATTCACATTTATCTCACCTCTTTCGTAAGATAATTTTATCCAATCTATATCTTCATCATATTCGACTTTATCTTATTTTGAACAGACACCAAACATATGATAAAATAAATTTTATTATATCTTGAATTTTATGATGACTGCCAAATGCAACTTAAGACTTTTGGTCAAGACATAACATAATTATAACACATGAGAGAAAGGGAGATGATTGTTTTGAGTCAGAGGGCTTTACTAAAAGGTCACTACACTAAGAACTTAAACTTTTGTGAATGACATGGGTAGTTAGTGGAAAGTGAAGTTTAGTTTTGGTTGAGATTATAGGTTGTATACATTCAAACTTATAGGGACCCTTTCAAATTCCAACCAAAAGTGGTGCTAGGTATGCTTTATCCTTTGTTGATGACATATCAATGAAAGTCTTTGATTTGTTGTCTCAAGAATAAGAGTGAGGTACTTAATTGGTTCGAGTAATGAAAAACAATGATCAAAAAGCATATAGTAGTAAATTGTGTCTTACTGCTTGATGATTGTGATGGGGTTTTCTGCTTCTACTCAAAATGTAGGTATGTAGCACACAAAGGTACCCCTTCTACCGTAAAAGAATGTGTGATTTAATATTTAAACTTCCAACACTAACATTGCTTTTGAATTGAACTTTTTCAAGTCCTGTAGAGTCATAGTTCAGAATTTAAATACTAATTCTGATGCCAACGAGATTGGAAAACGATATGTACATTCACTTCAGAAATGCATTAAAAGAAGGCATTGCTCTTTTATAGAATGGAGACAGCAAAAGGATGGCTCGTCAAGAGTGTGTAAACTCTAGCTCAACACGAGGTCTTATATCGACAAACGAGCATGCAATTTCTTTCCGAATGCGAAAGAGGAACAAATTCCATGCCTCTCAAATGTGGCGACTAAAACATGAGAAAAGCATCCCGGACACTTTCTCCATTGCCCTTTGAGTTCGTACTAAACGGGATAGCCTTTAGAAGCTAGGAGAGGGAGAGCGTCTGATATAAGATTGGCGAGTCTCTCAGCACCGCAACTTCCTTGCATCGAAAGCTAGGCATCCAAAGAGAGGGCGGGCAAAGGTGGGGAGGCATCTATGAGAGAGAGTGTTTCGACAAAACTGTCTTTTGCGCCTTATAACTTTTGTCGGACATCATAATTAAGAAAATTGTTCCAGCTTTAAAAAATTGTCATCAAGAGAAAAAGAAATTAAAACTTCCGGAATTTCGTATGTTAGTATTATTTATATGATCTTAGGGCGCTTTTTAGCAATTGGCCAATGATAGGGGAGGGGCCTAAAAAGCCCAAAAGGTTTAGCAGGAAGGGTAGTTCGGTCAATTCGGGGGGAAAGCTGCTGGGCTCCTTCACGTCGCGCATCCCCTGCATTAGACGAACGACAGAGTGAAAAAGAGCATGTCTGTGTCGCAGGCACCGCCCCTCTCTATCTCTACTGTAGAATTCACAGGAGAGAGGTTTTCTTCCTGCAGCTCGCAACGTCGCGCGACGTAGCTCGCCATTTCATCCCTCTCTCCCTCTGCGCCAAATCAAACCCTGTCTCTCCTCCTGAGAAAATATTACCTAAGCTCAATACTCACGTAGGTGGTGCAGAACAGCACTCAATGCCCTGCGGGATTCACGAGGAAAAAATTCAACGTCCAACAATTCCTCTCTCTCATCTGTCAGTCTGTCGTCCGGGCCCACTCTCAGCAGAGCCTCTCCTCTCTCCTCTCTTTGCCCATTACTCCGTTCCGTTACGTTATGGGGAGGAACCAAAATCGCAAGAGCGGAAAAAAAGGGTTAACTCCAGTAGCTCCGTGCTCTCTCTCCTCTGAGAAAATCTCTTCTTCCGAAACACGACCCCGACGGACGCCCCTCCGCTGGTTGCCTTGCCCGTCGCCTCCCCTCCCCGTGCCCCACTCTCGCGACCTCCGCACCGTGCTCTCTCTCTCTTTCCCCTGCGAAGAGCCCCTGCTCGTGAACGCCGATGCCGACGCTGCCTCTACCGTCGCATTTTGCCCTCACGCTTCGCGACTTTCACTTTCCTGACGCCGGCTCCCGCTGTTGCCTCCCAAAGTCCCGCCTAGCCCCTAGGAAGGATTGCTGAGAGAAAGAGTGAACTTTCGTCAGATCTGGACGAAGCAAAGTTGCTCGCGACCATCCCAAAAATAAAAGGGTACCCATTTGCGTTTTTAATAAGGGTGATTGGGTCCAGTGTGGGTAGGGTTCAAATTTAGATCCTATATCCAATTCTGTTATAACCGTTACCTTTTTTGGATCATATATCTTATCCTATTTTGGATTCAATCGCGTTTTTCCGATTCGGGAACAAGATCAACTATGTTTTCATTAGAACCTATTTTCCAACCATTTGATATCCTATATGATTTTAAATTTTACATTAATTCACGAAAAAACAATAACGTAATCATTGTAACATCATAAAACAAAACAAAAATCCTAATGATGCATAAACATTAACAACAAATATAGATATAATATTAGTCTCATTCTTACAAATACTTTTGATATAATCTAATGCACTTGTTCATGTGTATGTAATAGCTATTATTAAGAGGACATCTTTCTTGAGTTAGATTGAGAATGTTTTAATTAATGCTGCAATAGTTAGTAGCACTTGTCCCGCGACTATAGTAATAGTTGAAGGTGAGATTATTAAAAAAGAAAAATAATGCATGAGAGTAATTCTTTTTAATAATTTAAAAAAAATTATCTCTTAACTTGATTCAGAGAGAGGATTTCTTTTTTTAACAATTTTTCGAAGATAAAAAGACTCAAAGGTACTATACAAAGAGACAATTTTTTATTTACTTTTTCGCCTTTTTTTTAGGGGCCCCGGCGCCGGGGGGGGGGGG
>MU089898.1:6370-65929 GCA_014858505.1 Corymbia citriodora subsp. variegata
CATGATTAAGCCGCAGAAGAAACAGAGCGCCGCCTGTCGAGCAGAGATTTGCTCTGATTGATTTGATTTGTTTTTGAGTGAACAACGATGAGGCATGTTCGGCCAAGAATTAATCAATGGTTTAGCGACGATCGCGGTCTGCAGCTGGGGCGTTGCTTGAGATTATTGTCCGTTTTGCAAATCACTTCTCGTTTGGGAAAATGATTTTGATGGCAGTGGCATTATTCTATTTTTCTTTATAATTAACTAGTTCTCAATGCACGAGTTACGCAAGTGCTCGGTCAATTTTCATTCGACGGGTATTCTTTATTTTTACCGTCTTACGAACTCTTTGCCAAATAAGATATATCGAATGAAAAATTCCCGTTCTTCCAATACGTGAAAATAAGCATTAGCAAAATGAGAGAAGGACGAAGGATGTTCCTGCCTTGTAAAGATGATTGATTATTTTCATTGAATATTGTTTTCAAGCGAGAGGGAGTAGTTAAGAAAAATTGTCCAAAAAATCTAAACTTATTATCCAACGGACAATTTATTCATAAATTTTTTAATTGTGTCAATTTAATCTTAATTTTTTAAAATTTTTATCAATTTAGTCATTTCGGTTAATTATCCCAATAATAAATTTAGTTAAATTGATAAATTTTGAAAAAAATTTAGAACTAAATTAGTAAAACATCAAAAAGTTTGGATAATTAGCTAAAATGATTAAATTGATAAATCATAAAAAAATTTAAGATTAAATTGACACAATTGAAAATTTTAGGACTAAATTAGCAAATCGTTAAAATGTTTAGAATAAAATTAATAAAATTAAAATATTTAGAACTAAATTAACCATCTTATAATAAGTTTAAGATTTTTTGGATAATTTTAAATTTTCATTGATTTTCATTAGCACAACTTGACTTTTTTTCCGTCTTTAAAGTTACATTGCATTATAATATAAAAAAAAAAATACGTGGGCGGATTAAATGAAAATTTTAAAAGTAGGAGAAAATTCAAACTTGACTTGACATCACATGGTTCCGCTCTCGGCGATAACGACAACAACATTATCTAAATTTCCAGCGTATTCGATGAAATTTCACGAGGGAAGGATTTTAGATGTCTTTCCTCAGTTTTCTTTCTAGCTGTAACCTTTCTCTCTTTCTTTTTAACTTTTCCTTGACAGCTTTGCCACGTGCACGGTACTATGACACGTCCATTCAATTCACGTCTACATATATCAAACCTTAATAAAAATAAGATTATGCAACATCAATCCCAATTATTATAAGCTTTTTATAAAGAAAAAAGTTAATACTATCAATAACCCTAATTTGAAATACCCATGATAATTTTATTTTAAACTAATTTTTTATCGTCAAATATCTCAAACTGACAAATTTACGATAAATTTGTTTTCTATTAATCTCTATTAAATTGAGTTAACATTAATACCGATTATCATGAGCTTTTTTACAATGGAAATGAACATGCTGCAACAGTAGGGGTGTCAACGGGTCGGGTCTTGATGTTACCCGACCTGACCCGAACAATAAGGGTCATGTCATTTGACCCGAACCGACCCGACCCGAAATGTATAAAACATGAAGCAAAAAAAAATGGGTCGGTTCGGGTCGGGTTTCAGGTTTTTTATTAAAAAATATTACAAAGGGAATTCGAAATGCTCTTACGTGATACCGCAAGATCTCATCCAACTTGTCCATGAACCGTGACACCGCGAAGTCTCGTTCAATCCGTCCATGACCATTTCAGCAGACGGATAATTTTTTAACAAAAAATATGACAAAGGAAATTCGAAATGTTTTTACATGACATTGCAATGCCTCGTCCAACCCGTTAGTGAATATCTCTGCAGACAGATAATTTTTTAATAAAAAATATGACAAAGGGAATTCAAAATGCTTTTACGTGACGCTACGAGACCTCGTACAACTCATCTGTGAATATCTCCACAGACAAATAATACTCCCTCCTCAAAGTTCTGCATTGGCCGCGAAAAAGAAGCAAATCATATGAAAGATGGGGGGAGAGAGAGGGGGGGGGGGAAAGGGAGAGAGATTGATGGGGCCGACGACAACGAACCCGTGAGATGAGACATGTTGGGTGAGTTACGAGTAGAAGGAATTGTAGATGAGATAGCTTGAGTGAGTGTGTTTGGGTTGAAGCCTTTAATGTGTTTGGGTCGAAACAATGTTCCAACCCTAAGTTGACCCAAAATATGTATTCCATTTATGTTTATAATTATTACCAAAATAGTATTAAGATCCGAAACATGTATCATATTTATTTCGTGTTCGGATTGTGTTCAAGTTATATTTGGGGGTCGGATTGGATAGATTTTTTTGACACCCCTATGCAGCAGCATGCCGGGCGTCACCTGAAAACCAGGAGAAAACGTTTTGCTGCTGCACTGGGGTTCGGCGTTCGATGTTGGACCATTTTTGCGCGGCTCACATGGGGATGTCGTGGGCGCGACACGTGGTGTAGAGGATTAGATGGGTAGCATGTTGTTACACACGAAACATGCTGCGTCCATGTGTGCAGCACATGCTCTCGTTTACCTCCACGTTCGCGTCTCCGTCGAAGAATTTATGTCCATCCCGCCGATTTCCTCTTTGGGCTATTATGTAATGGATGGAGTTGTGTAGCTAGCACGACTGATGGATTAGCATTAGGGATGGACCATTCCAAATCTCGTCTGAGTTTTAAATCTATACGTTGAAACATGTTTTTTAATTTTCAGAACCGAGGACTTAATATCTTATCATAGATTTAATAATCTATCTAGATTTCACTTGTACTTTTAATTGAACGACTATAATGAATTATCACATCTAATTATTACTATTTGCTTCAATCCTCAAGTCACAATTCATGTTGAGACACACGAAGAGTATGCAATATTAACAAAGTAAAACTTACGATCATAAATGTCACTAGAAATGGAAACTCTAATTGGTAGTTTGAGTTACACACTATGGAATGTCGCACGAAGACCTAGAATATAAAAAGTATAAAGACTCATTTCAACTTTCAGGTTTTTTCATTTATAATTTGAAACCTACACAGTATTTCTCAATTTTTGAAATTTGAAACCTGCCCATCAAAATGGGTTCCTTAATTTTTGGAATTTAAAACTTATCATACATATTCTAAAACTTGGAATCGGAACAATTCCTACTGGTTCGGTTCTTAGACCCTCGACTTTTGGTGCGTTTGGTTCGGTTTTGGGCAAATGCACTTGGAAAAATGTAAATATCTTTGAGCTAAAGGGGGTTTTTCGAAATGCAAATAACATTTGGTAAATACCACATTTTTGTAAAAGACTTTTGCTAAAAATTTTTATTAAAAAAATTGTAAAGAATTTTATTTTTAAATCCACCTTTCGGCAGCCAGATTTAGCCGTTGGTGAAGCTCTGATGGCTAGATTTGGCCACTGAACAACCTTGGCTGAGGTCACTTGGGTTGCGTGACCCAGGTGACTGTCTACGACCCCCAGGTGACGAAGGTGTCCGCTTGGGTCGCCTCCGTCGCTGGGTTCGCGACCCAAGCATGCAATCGCCTAAGGTCGTGTGACCAAGGGCGGCAATCGTCCCCCTTGGCTGGCAGTCACTGGAATCAAGTGACCTCTCAGGTGGTGGTCACTAGCATTGAGGGCCCCTCGGTCGACAATTGTCAATTTCGTTGGCTCATGGAAAAAATGAGCAGTATCAACTTGCATTCCAAAAATGCAACTCCCCAAAGCACCTCTCACTTTGCATTTAGCCAAAATCTTTTGAGGAGCCTTGAGTCTAAAATTTTTACTAAACGCATTTGCATTTGGTTAAGGGACTTTAGAACTCCAAAGTTCATTTCAAATGCTAAACCAAATGGGGCCTCTACCCTATAGCTATGCTCCCCTCTAATTGGCATTTTGTTGAGGGCGAGAAAAATGGGTTTTGCGAAATGGACGAGGGAAGCCGGGAAGCGCTGCGATTCGCAAGGTTCGGCCGCATTTCTTCCATGAATTCATGGCCAGGGGGGCCGTTAGCGGAGAAGAAGTTCACGGTCGTCGGATCATTGGAAACCCATGGATATCAATCGGACTGGCTTGGAAGGGTACATGGAACACAATCCGACACGCACGCATGTGTAGGAAGATGGAGATTTTTTGGAATAGGTTGGGATGCGTGATTTTCTATGAAGCATGGGCGTGATATTATTATATTGGAGTAACAAGACGCGTGATCCGGTTATGGGGTAAAATGCCTAATCGGAGAGAATCTCAGTCCTTTCAATACGTTTTAAAATTAACTGCTCACATGTCTAGGGTTGAGAGATAATGTAGTGGCAACTTCTTTAACATTGTAAATCATTTAGCAACTACTTTTCACCGATCGGACTTCTTCCGCAATGTTACGTTACGAATTCTAGTGCTAGCAATGCAGAGTTCGATTCGAGTTATAACTACCGCTCATTTTGAGTGAGCTCATCATCATCAATATACTATTTAAAGGCGATTGGTTCATGGTCCAATTCCAAAAATTGAAAACTAGGGATTTTACCAATGAGTCCTATAATCGAGAACTAGGACCAATCTAGTGAAATAAGTCACTTTTGTTCTACCACTTGATGCTATATATTGTGAAGAAATAAAAAAAAAAAAGCTCGTTTTTTTAGTCGGTCCAATTCAATTTCATCTTGAAATGGGACCATTCGGACACCAATTCCATTTTTAGAAATTGAAAATCGGATCAACATACCCGAGACCCAATCTCAATCAGCTGGCCTGGTCTAGCCTAGACGATTTCTAATTTGGGTGGTCCATTTTGCATATCTTTAGTACTAGTAGGAGCATAGCCATAAATTCACGACATGATCAAACCTACATTGCAAACGAACTAAGGCTCCCCAAGGCCAAAGAGCGATAGAGAGGCCCCAGAACACTTAGGAACAACCCCATACCGCTAGTTGACCATACTGATTATAAAAAAAAAAAAAAACCGAACCACTATATAATTAACTCGTTAATACACCATTAAATACTATATCAAGATTGGTCGACATTTTTTTCTATGAACGAACCTAAAGAAAAGAGGAACATCTTCTCTCCTCCTCCCATATAATTTCGAATCAAGGTGGTTAGCACTCAGCAGCACCGGTCGGTCGCAATTTGACATTTCTAGAAGCGAACATTTAACAAATCACGTAGCGCCTCCTCCCCCGTCGACGGCCACGATAACATACACTTTTCCATTCGGTCAGAACTACAGAAAAAAACAACGTAAAGAAATGGCCAAAACGAGCAATTGGATAATAAGCTAGAACCGAGTCAAGCGACCTACGCACATGCCCGTCGCTATCGGATTAGCCAATCTTTTTGCCATTGGAATAAAAGATTGGGCCAAAAAAGAAATGCTGAATAAAATTAAAAAAATTCACGAGTCTCTTTTTTAATCTAAGCTTTACTAACATAACAGTCTTTGAATTAGTACGACAATATTAACTTGTTGTGATCTATAAATTCCTTAAAAAACGAATCTCACAATAATTTACAGTTAGTTATTATTTAAAATTTTGTTGTCCATAATATATTATTAATTTTTATGGTAAATTAAAAATTATCACCAATCATTTTTAATATATATAATTTGTGCCTTTTTTTTTTTCTTTTTCTAGGAGACGATACCTCATGGACGCTTTGATGGAGACCACCAACTCTCTTGGGGTGGGGGTGGTGGGTGCATGAACATGAACGTGAAGAGGCCTAATCCGGACAAAAAATGTCAATGCCCCACCTTGGCGACAAATGTCCTTTTCAGCGTCTCGTCGCCACTAATGCAACAACAACGCCACACTTAAAATAATAATAATAATAATTTTTTTACTCAGACTTTTAGAATTGAGTTCGAATTTGTTTATTCTAATTCGGTAGGCTTTTGAAAACGCCAAAATATAACATCGATCTGATTCGCAAAACTCTCGAGTTGCCTATAGATATGATGCGATTTACTTTTTCGAATGTGTCATTGAACTCGTTGAATTCAAAAATCCTGACTTTGATTATTAAAGCAAGAATTATTGCGTGCTTCTATTAAATTTAGGTGGGTATTCAATATGTAAAAGTACATCCTAAAAGATTTACTTGCAAGAAAAGAAATGTATAAGCTAGAATTTTTTTGAATTTTTGAAATAAAAATTCTAAATCTTTCAAATCTGATTACCTAATATTTAGTCGATATTCTAAAGATAAGATTATAAATCTTCAAAATCTGATAGCCCAATATTTGATTGATAATGATATCTCCGCCGAGCGAGCAACGAAGGGAATTTCGGTGTCATCTACTCGTATAAAATGAGATTATTGATATTAGTATACGAAATTAATACACCAGAAAAGGGAATAAGAAAAAAATAAGAAGTTGCCTTCTTGGCAAATTGTATTCAAAAAATAAAAAAATTTCATGTGTGGGACCCTTGGACGTAGGGGAGTGCCGTGGGACCCACCGTAGCTTTTCTGCACCAACATCCGTCTCCCATCTCCCTCCCTCCGATCCTCCCCTTTATATTCGAACCTTCCCTGCTCCTTCTCCCCCTATCTGCAAAGCCCTCTCCTTCTCTCTCTCTCTAGCAAATACCACGAACAGAATCAACACATTCTCTCTCTATCTCTCTATATCCATGGCAAAAGGTGGCAAGCTCACCAAGCTCAAGTCCGTCCTCAAGAAGTGGAACTCCCTCGGCCGCCGCAGCAACGTCTCCGCGGTCTCCGACGACTGCTGCGACGCCGCCTCCCCGGCCTCCGCCGCCGCCGCCTCGGCGTCCGACCTCCACCCCGTCTACGTCGGCAAGTCCCGGCGCCGCTACCTCATCGGCTCCGCCGTCCTCCGCCACCCCCTCTTCCGCGAGCTCGTCGAGCGGTCCGCCTGCCCCACCTCCCCCGGCGGCGGCGCCCCCGACGAGGCGGCCCTCACCGTGGCCTGCGAGGTGGTGCTGTTCGAGCACCTGCTGTGGATGCTCGAGAACGCCGACGACGATCCCCAGCCCGAGTCCGTGGACGAGCTCGTCGAGTTCTACGCCTGCTGAGTCGACGCGGCCTCCCCGACTCGGCGCGACGTCGTATAAAAAAGCTGTATATTCTTTTCCCAGGGTTTAATAACGTGATTAGCTGGGCGTAGGAGTTTTCAAAGCAATGCTGAGCAGCAATACCGAAAGACACTTGACAGAGAAAATGTACCCCCGCTCGCTGAGTCGCTCGTGACTCGGTGAGAGAGCGAGCGAGCGAATCACGAGCGAGGATTTAACCTATTTTTACTCCGGCTCATCTCGATTCCGGATGGCCGGTTAGGAAAGGCTTGATTTTGATTGATATGCAAATTGTACTCTTCGTCCAGTCATATTCAAGGTGATTTTCTATTTCGCATTTCGCATTCCGATCTTCATTTCGCAAAAGACGGTCCCCACGATCCGGTGCATCTCCGGAGCGCCCCAAAATGGGGGCGAATTAAGTCCCGAATAACATGACGCACGCCCTCAAAATCGCGATTCTCATGTCGAAAAGGGTATGAACTGAGTCATTATACTCGAGAAGGGTATGAACTGAGTCATTATACTCTATCATAATCTCCGGTCGATACGTACATCCTGTCGTATCCTTTCCAATTTTACCCCAATGTACTGAGCGATTGACGATGCACATGGTCCTTTTGGGGACAAGAGAAGGAGTTGAAAGAGATTCCATCGGCGGTTGGCATTGAAGAAAAAGAACTTTCCATTTGCGCTACGTCACCGGACGTGGATCTGCTGTCATCCACGCACCGTGAACGAAACGTAGCAACCGAAAGGACCCCATCTGGCCCGTCATTTACGCAGTCGATTAATCAGTCCGTCGATGCAACATGACGACACGAAAAGCTTGACACTTAGATCCTGTTTGATAATCATTTTGTTATCAAAAATAATTTCTATTCAGAAGTAATTTTTTCTAATTTTGTTTTCTGTACAAGTTTTTGAGCATTTAAAAACGTTTAGAAATTATTCTGGTACGACGTTAAACTTTTTTTTTGACATAGAGTGTCCTATAATTTTATGAGATTTTTCTTATCTTTTGTTTTTTCCTTCCTTCTCTTCTTCTTTCTCCTCTAGTTAGTGGTTGACCTCAGGGAACCTCGCCAAAGCTCATCTTTGGTTGGCAGCTCGAGGAAGAATAAGGAGAAAAGAAAAAGAAAAAAAAAGAAAATGACTTAATCCTAGAATTGTTTTTGAGAACAAAGAATTAATTTTTTTTCTATTTCTTAATTCTGTTCTAAATCTATTCTTAAGAATGTAGAAAAATTAACGACGTTTCCAAATGTTTTTTTTATTTTTTTTATTCTAACAAACAAAAGAATATAAATAGTTGAGAATTAACTAATTACCATATAGGCTCTCAGGTATCTTATAGCGGGACGGACCGGCAGGTACAAGTTAAGAACGGAAGGACGGCAAAAAGCAGGCAACGGGACAAAAACCATAACTTACGACGGATAGAGAAATGGGTTTTGGGGGGAGTTTGCTTTTCTGGTGGAGATTATTAAGAAACTGCGGTGCTAATGATGAGGTGGGTGGGAGATGCTTTCTCGTGGCGGTATGCGTTGTTCCAAGACTTCCATTTCTTTTTCGTTCCACATGAACTGGCGATTGGAAGACAACGATACGGAGAAAGAGAGAGAGAGAGAGAGAGAGCTGTTGGATTACTAGCAACCGCAAACGCGTTTCCAAGCTGCCATCGACACCCTTCGGAAGTTGGCGCCTCTAAAGTAAACCTACGCCCCCCTCGGAAAGGAAAAGAAAAGGAAAGAAAAGGAACGACGGTGGCGGGTCGGGGTGTGTGCGGTGGTCACTTGACCTTTCTCATCATTGATGTGTGAGCTTAGCTCGAAAAATCATACCTCACGCATGCATGTGTTCATGGCCTAGGTGCTGTTGGTGTCGCGTTACTCCCGCCGACACCGGTTATTAGATTCTTATTGTCCCTATCATGGTAGGGGATGAGATAAGATCCTACATGCCCTAGCTGGGGCATGCGAGTTCCTAGCTATCATGCACCACTAGACCAGAGGTGGGAGTCACTTGACGACTGATGTGATTGTTGATATAAGTTGAGCTCATGGTTTGAGTGCATGCAATATTCTCTCGATAAATAGGGCTAAGGTTATATCGGCGAGCGATAAAGCGGTGATCAACGGCGGCAAGACTAGATTTTCCGAGGGTGCCCCGAGGAGGAGGGGGGAGAGATTGGGATTTTCGCTTTCATGTGAGTTATAGTTATACGTAGACCTGTTAAACGGGTGGATTGGGTTGTGTTTGGGTCGGGTCATAAATGGTCCGACCCAAATTAACCCATTAACCCGTTTATGACCCATTTAAGCATAGTATAAAATTTTTGACCCATACCCAACCCAACCCATATCCAACCCATACCCGACCCGACCCATATTGTTAAAACATTTATCTATATAACTAAATTTAGAAAAACTTATTCTTATAATCTTTTTTAAAGATTTTAAACTTATTCAAGTTCATTAACAACTCATGTATTTTAGTCTTTTTAATTTTTAAACCCATTATATATACACTTGTCAAAATTGGTGTATAACTCATTTATGACCCATTTAAATATTAAATGGGTCATAAATGGGTCAGGTTTTCTTTAAATGGGTCATATATGGGTTATACTAAGAGGAAGCTTTACCCATTTATGACCCATTTAATATTTAAATGGGTCATAAATGGGTTATACACCCATTTTGACAGGTGTAGTTATACATAAGAGGAATTATTTAGATATATAACCCACTAAAGTAAGCAAGTCGTGATGAGTGTCGACTTCTCACAACTATTGATAATACGTCACGATAAATGTGATGTATCATGACACACGACAGTCAAACTATTCACAAGGTTAATGGCGCTTGGTCTTTCAAGTAGTGGCTTAGCCCGTTCACTCCTTCGAGAAGGCGGTTCTTAAGTGTCGGGTTTTGACCCGTCTCAATGCAGTAGTTGAGCCGTGTCCTTTCCTAGCTATTCCCATCATGTAGGAATACAGCCATTACACTTCCTTTCCTAGAAAATGGAAACATTAGAAGTAATTAACATGTGCTTTCGCCTGTCGTTAACTGAGCATATTGCAATTGTGCTATACAAAAGTCCACAATAATTATTTTTGTTGAAATTGATGTCCGGTGGCTTTTATGTCTACGAACGTTTGCTTGACTGTAATTTGTTGAAATTAGTGTCCATCTGCTAACGAATCTTTTTCCCAAATTAACACCCTTCACCCCGGTCGCATCATGAAGTTTGAAAAACTACCTATCTCATCATTCCGGCCGCTTGCCCGTGCATGACAAATCGCAATCCGCACGCCATGTTTAGCTTGGGAATCCTAGCTCTTGGGTTGTGATGCATCGAACCCGATTTGACCGCATCCTAGACCCCATTTTTTTTAATTTCCTAACGTGAATATGGGTGTCGGAAATTCTTTGAGCATCCAATTAATCTCCATCGAGTGTAGCGCACGCATGTCGAATAATTATCGAAGAGGCATAGGCCTATGCTCCTAGGGGCAACTATTAAAGAAAGCGCAAGGATTGATGATTTGTACCTTGACCTCGAGAGGAGGACGGCTTACGGCCCAAGTAGTCTCTCGAGATTACTCACATTTTCTATGCGTGACCAAGAATGCAAATTATCTAGCACAACGATTATCTAAGGTTGTAATCGAGATCCATACACACTTCAAGGCTCTTCTGACCCTACATGATTGTAAACACTTAGGGCATGCTCATCAAACAACTCACGACAATAAATTCTAATCTTTAGATACATTAACTTCTTTTAATGACATGTTCGATTTATGTTTCATGAATCAAGTCATTCATTATCAAAACACTCATCTTCAGAATAGTTAAAAGACAGGCTCTTTGATGCCATTAGTATTATTATTTTTTTCAAAATTGAATACTCACTCCCTAAATGCGGGTTAATTATTAGAGTTTGTCCTAATACTTTTATTACATTGAAGGGGGAGATGGGGTTAGAATCTCTACTTTCTTGATGGGAATGATTTAGATTTAGGTATGGATTTCGATTTTTATATCTTATAAAAAAATGATAAAATTTTAAAAGTAAAAATTAGAGTAGAAGTAGAATAAGACCGGAGAAAATAATTTGGGTTTTTGAACCGCTATTTCGTTACGCCTTGAGGGCAAACCTCTACGGTTTTGTCTCCTCCGTAGACGACGAAACGTAGACATGGCCACGAGCATTGCGGCCACGTTTTGCGGCTTTTGCCATGAGAGACGCACGTCTCGATCGAAAGCCCATCTGACGCGACGTCTCCGTCACCTGGCGAAGGGCAGCTCGGTCTTTTCCCGGCGCGGCGGCCCGGCCCTACCCCCTGGCCCCGCCGGCCGGTCAGCGCAGCGGCGGGACAAAGACCGAGCCCCCACGTGATGTGTTTGCCCGATTCCGGGTCTCGAAATCGGATTTCGCTGCTCCCGTGGGGGCCCCACCACCCCTCAGTACATGTCCACGTTAAGTTTGGAATTTTTGCCCCCCGCCCCCCAAAAAAAAAAAAAAAACCAGACGAAAAATAATTTCGGCAGCAAGAAAACAAAAGAGCGAATACAAAATAATTGGCGAAAATCTTTTTCTCATATCATTGGCACACATGCAGCACTCATTTGCCCGCGACATTGAATGCGGCATGTTATGGGAGGTAGGGGTGTCAATGGGTCGGGTCGGGTCGGTTGGCCCGACCCGAAACGCATTAGACACCTGAAACGCATTAGGCCCAAACAAAAGGGTTGGGTCGGGTCGGGCCAGAGCGTGACCCTTTACAAGTTTGGTTTTAATTTCTTATTTAGCTCAAAAACTCTAGAGAGTTGAGAGCCAAAACGTACAGAGAGAGATAAAAACTTATTTCTTTTTGTTTATTTTATCCTACTTTACCATTTTCCCTCAACGGATGAGGACCAAAACGCACGGACGGTACCAGTGTCAAAAAGGCTTGCGTGCGACCCGTTTTGACCTGACCCGACCCTAAATTTAGGGTATTTTCGGGTCGGGTCCGAGTATGGAGCTGGTATCGGAAAATACCCTAAGTTTAGGGTCGGCTCGGGTCTTTTTGACACCCCTAATGGGAGGGTCCCCACCTAGTCTAATTTTTTCACACGCAATATCTCTTAATTATTTTGAAAGAGAGATCGGAATTTTTTTTTTGGGCACTTTTTTTTTTTTAATCAGTTGGCAAGGGCATCACCGATGTAGATGAAGATTAAATCTTAAGAAGTTTTGTCACATGCTTCCCAATTTCAATCGCCTTCATTTGGATTTTAACTTATGTATGTTGTGTACACTCTTTTCGCATAATAAGAAAATTTACATTTAGACATGTAAATGGATCTCGCTGCTCTCTTCTTTTAGGATCGGTCACAATGGGTTTTGTCCCCTCTCACACCTAGATGAGTGCGTGCACGGCAAAAAGTCAGCAGGATATGATGGTAGAGATGCGAAACACTCGAGCATCCCGAATTTCAAACCTCGAGTTGCAAGAGTTCCATCAAGACACTCGATAATCCGTTTTTTTTTTTTTGATTGGGAGATTCGATCTATTGTTATTCCTTGATGTTTGAACTTTGTTCTCTAGTCTTTGGAGTGCTTGACTTTAGGTTCGTGGACATGAATATTCCTTTCAGAAAGCGGAGCGAAGTCACGGTCACGAAGCATTTGAAACAACTCAGATGGAGAGGGGGGGAGGACAGGCCTGTAGAAGCCCCGGCACAGAGGATGGGCTAGAAAGAATAACCGAAAAGAAAAGCCCATCACAAAATAAGTCCAACCGAACTGGGCCTCGCTCTGACGGCCCAGTGTAGGCCTTTACTTAAATAATATATTTAGTATTGGAAGGCATCTCAACGACTTGGGGATGTAGCTCACATGGTAGAGCGCTCGCTTTGCATGCGAGAGGTACGGGGTTCGATACCCCGCATCTCCACCACCTTCCTCTCGTTTTTTTTTTTTTTCCATAAGAAAGTTCGAACCGCAACCCGTCTCGCCGCCGCCGTCGACGGCTGCCTTAATCTCTCTCTCCGAGGTCAGTCCGTCGGCCTCTTCCTTTTCCTTCCCGACCGTTCATCGTGCCGCCGATCCCTTTCGGAGGTCCGACGCTCTCCCTCTTTTCCCTTTTTTGGGTCGCAGGTAGGACTCGCCGAGTATGGCAATCGCCAGAGTATCCGTAATCGGAGCTCGCGTCGTCGGAGAGCTCTAGCGACGAGGTTCGTTCGGCGCCTCTCTCGGTTAGGGATTATGGGTCATTCGGTTTTGCTCATGTGTCGTTTCGCTTCGATAGCTTCCGACGATGTCTGTTCTGGCGTCGGAAGATTTCGCGTAAGTTTTTTGCCAGCTGATTCGTTCGTGCCGGGTTGATTTTCCAATTTGGGCAGGCGCGAGTGCGTCCTTAGCAAGAACGCATCTAGTCACGCGAAGACATTCTCGTCCCACAATGCAGCCTTCGGTCAGTAATCCTAAGGTAAGGGGACGTTGAGCGGTCGATTTCCAGCTTCGAGCGTCTAGTCATGTTTTTCCGTATTTCCTCTCCCTTTTTGAAGTTCCTGCTGCGTTTCGCGATTGATGGTAAAGCGAACTGTTGGTATATCAGCAGTTTTATGACCTACAAGGAGGCATTGGTATCCGTTGGATTCTTGTTTATTCTTTCTCGTTGCTCCAAAGAATTGGAGGATGGTGCTGCTTTGAAATGTAAATGTGCCCTTTTTCATTATTACAGAGGTTTAGCTACTGCGCAATTACTAAAGACAATCCTGCAATGCTTAGCCCTACAGGGCCATGTGCTCTGTTAGCAGTTTCACTGGCTCATACTTTGCCTTCGGAAAAGTTATTAACCATGCTTTCTGGTCGCAAATGTCGGCAAGGCTAAGATTAGATGGAAGTGCACGGGCTTCCATAACAGTGGGTTTCATTATGTAGTCACCACTTCCGGCACCAAAATTATGTGTTCATTGCTTTCCTTATGGTTGGGTGGCTGGATCCTTTGTGAAGTGAGGTTATTCGTGGGGCTCAAGTTCATAATATCTTCTATTTTATGTCATCACTTTTCCTGGTTTGATTTATTCAATGTCTAGCCTTGAGTTGTTTAAATCCTGAGAGATAATCTCTGGGCGATAATCCTTGAATCGATTCCATACAAAGGGACAGTTGTTCTAGCTTAGCTTTCTGTTGGTTTTTACTGTACAAGAAATGCTTGTCGATCTTCATATCTTTCTCTTCCTCTATGCTCGGGATTTGAAGCACTTTTATGTTGGTAGTTGAGTTACTTCCATTCAATTGGGTAAATCTCAATTGGATCTGGTAATACATAATTGGATCGAAATTTGTTTAGATGGAATGGCGCTTGGCGATTCCATCAGCCACCCGAAACTTTGCTGTTGATGGATACGTTCCGAAGCCTCACTGACATGACATGATATTACTTTGGAAAGTTTTTTGAGTGTGGACTTCCGGGTCTCCACCACCCGTCGGTACATGTCCACGTTAAGCTTGGAAATTAAAAAGGAAAACAAAGAATAGACCAAAGGAAAATTAATTTCGGCCGCAAGAAAACAAAAGAGCGAATATGAAATAATTGGCGAAAATCCTTTTTCTCATATCATTGCCACACATGCAGCACTCATTTGCCCACGACATTGAGTGTCCCACGTTGTGCAGGGTCCCTCCCCTAATCTAAATTTTTCATAGGCAATAAATGCACCCAGGAAAAAAGAAAAAAATCTCCATATTTTTATCTCGAAATCTAGAGAAAAAATGAATCTCAAAAAGAGAGATCAAGATTTATTTTCAGGCACTTTTACTTGATTCAGTGGCAAGGGCATCACTAATGCATTTTTACCAGTTCAATTCTAAATATTTCAATTTTATCAACTGAGTCATAACTCTCTTCACTTTTTATCAATTGAGTATATTCGGTTAAATTTGACTTGAAATTATTGACATTGACTAGAAAAGAATATGTTAGATAGGTAAATGGGCTTGAGCAAGACCTCACTTCTGTAAATGTAGCAATTCTTACAAGATCAATCATATTTCATTCTTGGTTGGATTAGTCCCAAAATTACAATTAAATAATTGAACAGTAATCTTAATTTGACCTCATTTGGATTAAAGAAAAGAGGAGAGGAGGTCAATTTTAAAAAAATGTATTAATTAATTAATTAAATTAAAGATCCAACCGATCACCACATTTGTATTGTAAATATGCAGTATAGGAATTAGATCAAAGAAAATTCCAAATAGAAAAACTTCAATCATTTCAATTTTTGTGAAAGGGAAAAAGGAGAGGTAATATCTATCCCTACATATTAATTGAATTCTTACCAAGATAATCTAAAGATTCAACTATTATGAATCCTAGTGAACCTAAAAAAAGAATAAAGGTCTAGTAGAAATTACTTATTTTTCAAGATCCCACTATAAGTTTTATTCATATATGTTTTGATCAATAATTTATACCAGATTGCATTTTATTGGAAATGAGAAAAAAGTTCAAATGAATTCGACTTTCATTTTTTTTTCCTGAAGTAATTCTCATTGACTAGCGTCATTCGAATGTAACCCTTTATGAGTTCCATTGGTTAGGTAAGAATATCCCTTTTATACAATCTCCTATGGATATCTGCATATAGATTCATTAACTTTACATTTTTTACATTTACCTTGATTTCGATGTATTTGAAATTTGCTATAATTCACCCATATAATTACGCATACATAAGAGCTATGTTTAGAGGAAACCTACTAAATTCTACTAAATAGATATCTGTGTTATATATATCTAAATCTTGAAACAAAAAGATAGATAAGATTTGCACCTGTCAAATCTAAAAAAATCTTGCTTTTTTGAACAAGACGAAGAAGCTATTGCAATTGTCGGAAATACTAGGCCCACTAAAGGCACAAAGAAAGAGAGTAAGTTGTTAAAAGTTATCATAGAATGGATACCTCGATTTAATATTTGTACTTGTTATTGTTAGAAAGATATTTTAGAACAATTATAATTCGTATATAATTATAATGAATATATCTAAGTGAGTATATATATTAAATAATAAGTGCAAGGAATGGATAATTAGATAAATGAGACTTATTCTTCTTTATCTTTCTACATGAAATATAGAAATATATGTATGATAATCTATTGTATTCTTGTCTTCAAATTATATTTGAATTCTAATTTTGATTTTATTTAATAAATAAAGAGTTTCTTTCAAATTCAATCCAACAATAGAATTCTTAAAATATATATTCTCGAAAGATATAGTAGAAAGAAAAGATACTCTATATCAATATTATTTTATGTACTATACACATACAAAGCAAGAAGGAAAGATGACCTTCGGTTTATTATTATTTGCCTCGCCCAATTTGAATTTCGAAAAAGGAACAATTTTTTTTATCTTGTTGATAGAGGTTTCCTAATTAATAATTGATAAGATCGGTATAAAAAAAAAGAATTATCCGCACAATTCTTTCTACAATTTACAATTAAATATTATGATTATGTCACCCAAGAAGAAATGATTTTTACCTTGATTCCGATAAACTATCTAATTATTCGCTACAAATACAAAAATATAACTAAATAAATTAAAATAATTTGACTTAAGGCTTCACTTAACTTAATAAGTGAATTTTAATTCAAAGGAAAAAAAAGAAGCGACAAAGCTTACTCAAAACACCCTTTAAAGGATTATGTAGTATGATTGGATTGAATAAGCCCTTATGGAACAAATATTTGGTCACTTGTGAACCTTCACGTACTATCTATTCAATGTTTGTTCAATTACTAATTTACTTGCGAATGCAATGTAAGCATTAGGTTTGATAACAATAATATCCCCCAACACTCCAAAATTAGCCGCTATTGTAGGAGATATAAGGATGGATACATAGAATAACTTTTACAAGATTGATAATCATATAAAGCGGTTGATATTGATATTTTAGCCATTTGCATCAAGCTCAAGTTTCCTTCCTAAATACATGCTCCTCCATAAGCATAGACTAGAATTGGAGGTAAAAATTTATTGGTAGCACACTTGATCAAATGGGTGATTTTTTCACCAACTACAAGTCCCATACTACTCCTCATAAACTGAAAATCCATAACTCCAATTGTTATGGGAATACCATTTAGTTAGCCTATGCCTATTTGAACAATATCGATTAATCCTGTCTTTCTTTGATAACAAATGATTTTTGTTATTTAGCAATTTGGGGAATGGAAACTGAACTTCCTTTTGGTTCTTCGAAAAACAACATTAATTTTTTAACCCCATTTTTAAAGAACTCAGGAAAAAATTATAAAATTGCAAAAGAATTATTTTTTAATTATGCAAGTTTTAAAAGAAAGAATAATTTTTTTGAAAACCTTTCGAAAGAAAGAAAAAAATGGGTCATGAAAAACATTCTATTTTTAAAAGGAATAATAAAAAAACTTTCCAAAAGAAATCCAATTCAATGATTTGGATTAAGAGAAATATATGAGTGAAACTAAAAAAGAAAAAAATGGGGTAATCAGTAATGGGATGATTAATGAATCGTCCATTCAAATTCGATTTATGGATTTGACAAGTTCTTCATTGACAAAATAAAATAAAAATGAAAGGTTTGGCTGATAGAACCAGCACAATTAGGAATCAAATAGGAAAAATTACAAAAGATAAGAAAAAAGGAATTTTAATCCGGAAATCAATATACATATTAATTATAATAAAATAATACTAAACTATTAGCATCAACAAAAAAATTAGATGAAATTAAAGAAACGCACATCAAGGGAATGGGCTCCTGTCATTTGATAGCACCTCAATGAAGATATGCATGGCGAAAAATCCATGGGATATAACGGTAGGGATGTGAAAAATCCAAGTGTCCAAATTTCAAATCTCGAGTCGCGAGAGTTTTTTGTAATTTTTGGTCGGAGATTCGATCTGTTTTTCCACAATGTTTGAACTTGGTTCTCTAGTCTTCTTGAGTGCTCGACTTTAGGTTCGTGAGTGTAATTATTCCTTCACAAAGCGAATCAAATTTAAGGTCACGACGCGCAGAGAGAGAGGGAGAGGGAGGGAGGGAGGGAGCGAGAGAGAGAGTCAGATTGAAGACCGAAGAGGGAGAAGAGCTCAAGAGTCATACTATAATTCTCTGGGTTTCTATGCCTAATCGCCACCGTCGCAGTTCCAACAATGCGCTTCTCGGACCGAGGGAAAGCGGAACTTTCTCGGATCGATCTGCTTAACTGCTCGATCGATTACTTCTTCTTCGGAATGTTCCGAGGATCGCCGGGACAAAATTCGTGGCAAATCCTGATGAACTCGAATGCTCAAATTCGGACAGGCCCTGTACAAACCCCCGGCACAGAGGATGGGCTATCAAAGAATAACCGAAAAGAAAAAGCCCATTACAAAACAAATCCAACTTAACTGGGCCTCCTCTTGCCGGCCCAGTATTTCCTCTCGCTTTCCTGTTGTTGCGAGCTTCGGACGGCAGCGCCTCTCGCCGCCGAACGAACGATTCCTTCTCTCTCGCTAGCTGCTTCGAAAACCCACCGCCACCGCCACCGCCACCGCCACCGCCACCGCCACCGCCGTCGACGGCTGCTTTCATCTCTCTCTCTCCGAGGTCAGTCCGTCGTCGTCGTCTTCCTCTTCCTCCCGACCGTTCATCGTGTCGCCGTGCCTTTCTTCCTCGCATTTCGGAGGCCCGACGCTCTCTCTTTGTCGCAGGCAGGACTCGCCGAGAATGGTAATCGCCAGACTATCCGGAATCGGAGCTCGCGTCCTCAGAGAGCTCTCGCGACGAGGTTCGTTCGCGCCTCTCTCGATTAGGGATTATGGGTCATTCGGTTTTGCTCCATGTCGTTTCGCTTCGATAGCTTCCGACGATGTCCGTTTTGGCGTCGGAAGATTCGCGTATGTAATTTTTCGCCAGCTGATCGTGCTCGATATGTTGCTGATTCGTTCGTGCTGGGTTGTTTTTCCAATTTGGGCAGGCGCGAGTACGTCCCTAGCAAGGACGCATCTAGTTGCGCGAAGACATTCTCGCCCTACAATGCGGCCGTCGGCTAGTAATCCTGAGGTAGTGAACATTGAGTGGTCGATTTCCAGCTTCGAGCGTGCTATTTTTGTGTTCCTCTCCCTATCTTAACTTCCTGCTGCGTTTTGTGATTGATGGCGAGGCGAACTGTTGGCATATGGGTAGTTTTATGACTTATAAGTTGGCATTGGTACCTGCTGGATTCTTGTTTAATCTTTCTTGTTACTCCGAAGCTTTGGAGGATAGTACTGCATGAGGCATGGTTGGCTTCGCAATGAATTGGGTTGCTGCTTTGAAATGTAAATGTCCCCATTTTCATTATTAGAGAGCTTTAGCTACTGCACAATTACTAAAGAGAATTCTGCAATGCATGGCCCTATGGGCCATATGCTCTTGCAGCAGTTTCATTTAGCTCATACTTTGCCTTCGGAACCTGTTGGATTCTTGTTAATTCTTCTTTGTCACTCCAAAGCTTTGGAGGATGGTACTGCATGAGGCATGGTTGGCTTCGCAATGAAGTGGTTGCTGCTTTGGAAAGTGAATGCCCCCATTTTCATTAGTAGAGAGCTTTAGCTACTACAGAATACTAAAGAGAATCCTGCATCGCATAGCCCTACGGCCCATATGCTCTGTTAGCAGTTTTACGCTGCTCATACTTTGCCTTTGGAAAAGTTATACCATGCTGTGACTTGTGAGCTATTGTGGTTGCAATTGTTAGCAAGACTAACATTAGATGGAAATGCATGGGCTTCTATAACAGTCGGTTCCATAATAGAGTCACCACTTTCAGCGCCAAAATTATGTGGTCATTGTGATTGGGTGGCTCTTGATTCTTTGTGAAGCGAGGTTATTCATAGGGCTCAGGTTCATAATATCTTTTTTGTCATCACTTTTCCTGTTTTGATTTATTCAATCTCTAGTCTTGAGTTGTTGAAATCCATTGAGATTATATCTGAGTAGTAATCCAGAGAGATATGTTCTTAACTATCTTCTGTCTTAACAACCCCATATCTGTTGTGTTTGTGGTTTTGACCTTCAATTAGCAAAGTCCAGATGAGGGATGGCGGCATCACGGTTGATATCCTTTGGGTGTGAAATTATTTCTAGGTTCATCCACACGTTTTTAGAGAAATAATAGTTTCTTCAAATGTGATGAACTGCTGTGGACAAAAGTTTTTCTAATGATTGCTTAATCATGGTACAATTGTGTCCTTTGTGATGCTTGTGGGGTGGATCCTGTCCTGCTGCTGGCTTGATTTCCATGTTATGTTATATTGCCATCCAAATGTTATGCGGAGGTTATTCGCCCCTGCAATTTTACATCAGTTGGAATTGCCCATAAGTTTTCGCTTTTCTCTTTCACCTGGAATTTCTATATGTTATCTGCTAGCTTTTCTTTTAGTAGGATTGTTCTGTCAATAATGGCTTTCTACAGATAGAATCTCTGTCGTTAAAATTCAATGGCTGCTGCAGGATAAACTGTTCGAGGGTGCCCTACTTCAGAAGCATTTCTTTTGTTCTTCAACCCCTGCTGATGATGCTCATGGGGGGCATGACGAAGAGAAAGACAAGTGAGTTTTTTTTTTTTTTGGGTTATTTCTTCTGTTTTTTGTATTAAAGAAGGTGAAATGCAATACATTCGGTTGCATGAACTGTTGAGGTAGTTATGGTCAACTTAGCAGATCATTTTTGTGGTGATGGATTATATGGTGGTCATCCTAAATGAGTGCGGTTAATGGATGATCTAACATGAAGATTGTTTATCTCCAGTTATGAGCTAGGCCCTCTTCAGGGTTTTCTCTATAATCGGACCTCCCTTTAATGCTAGTGTACTTGGAGGTATTTTGCAGGATATCTGTGACATTTGTTGATAAGGATGGTGAGGAAAAGCAAATTAAGGTTCCCATTGGAATGTCAATGTTAGAAGCAGCTCATGAAAATGATATAGAACTTGAAGGTACTTGTGTCCTTCAGAAGCAATTGCCGTGCATTCTTCAGCTTTGCTGTCATCTTATCCGTGGCTTGTTCTCTGAAAAAATGCCAAGTTCTCTCTAAGGAGTTGCATGTTTATGTTCCAGATTAAGGTATCTGTGTGCGGTTGACATAGTATTGTGCCCTGAAATCTTAAGTTTCAGTGGCAACTTGAGTCTAATTTTGCCTTTTCTCTAAACTGATTCTGTGCTGTTATTTGGATATCAGGAGCATGTGAAGGTTCACTTGCATGTTCAACATGTCATGTCATTGTGATGGTATGTTTCTTCAATGCGACATTATAATTGACTTGCCCTCTGAGTCTGACTTAAAAATATTGAAACTGTGAATCTCATGACAGGACATGGAGTACTATAATAAACTGGAGGATCCAACTGATGAGGAAAATGACATGTTGGATTTAGCTTTTGGGCTTACAGAAACGTGAGTGCTCACTGTTACGTTTGGTTTTTGGCCCACCCAATAGTATATGGCTTGTTGGCAGTATGCCCCAAACCTAGGAATGGCATCCTGCTTCTGTTCAGAATGCACAGTGCTGAATAATCTGTCCAGACGTGAAATTTTGTCTCTTTTGGGTCTTTGCAGGTCTCGTCTTGGTTGTCAAGTGATTGCTAGACCTGAATTAGATGGATTGCGCTTGGCGATTCCAGCAGCCACTCGAAACTTTGCTGTAGATGGATTCGTTCCAAAGCCTCATTAACATGATATAACTTTCAAAAGATTTTCCTGAGTGTAAAGGATGCAGTCATCCCAATTTTGTATCAGAGTACACTTCTTATCTCTTATTCTTTGTTTATGTATTGATTCCAGATTATATTTTACCCTATACATATGGTGTAAAATCCAAACCAGGTTTTTCATATGAAAGAAGTCTAAATAAAATTTGGTCTTCCTTAAATGTGGTTGTGCTCTTTTCTCATAATTAATATTTGATCTTTCTCATTTCTGAGGGAATGTGCTTATCTTTCCTTTGGCAATGTGTATGGTTTGTAGCTCTAGGATTTTAACTCTGCACGCATGAAGAGAAGTTTCAAGTTTTCACTGTTCTAAAAAATTTTAGGCCTTTTATTTTTCTGACGATGTGAAAGGCTTGTTAAAGACCCAAGTAGAAAGACAAGTGAGGAAAAGGAAATCATGGTTTGTATGTGCATGGTACTTCCAAAAGAAATGGAAGGATAGGTGGCATGGGGGACCTACCTTGGAAAAGTAAAAACTTATTCTAATTCATAGAAACTGTAAAAATAAATTTAAATAACTTTGGGGGTTATAGGTATTTTTTTTAAAGAGCTGAGGTGTTGAATATCAAGCAATTGGGCATGGTCGAAACATGAAAAGCAAAAGCTGACACATGTTAAAAGTTACAGCCACCCCATACACATTCTAAGTTTTGGTTGTTCTGTAGACCGGATCTTTAGCTACCTCTTCTTCTGGTGTAGTTCTCTCTTTCAGCAATCAGATGCATATCTTGTATGTCTGAACCTGAGAAACATTTTTCATTTCTTTTTCTCAGCTAAAAGAATGATAAGAGGCACGCATCCTGAGAATTTTCTTCTTCTGTAGGGACATGCAATTTGCTCCGAGCCTAACTTGTTGTTCTTGATAGATCAACAAGGTAAGAGATCCTTCATTTTGCGACTGAGAGCAGAATTCCCAAGTAGTTTTAGTTTGTTGAGTGGAATTCATAGGCAAAATGATATTTATCTAGACATGCATGGAGCATCATATTGACCAAGGCTTGGGTGCTCCAGTGCTCTGATAACTATCTATTGGAACTTCTATCCAGTGTATGCATTGCTAGAGCTCGTTACTAGCACATAACATGATGATACTCTGTGTCAAACTGCAGTTGGTCACATTATTGAAAAGCGAAAGTTGGAATAAACTTGCTAATCTTGACTAATCTCTACTTTTTATTCATTGATATCATTCTCTTCTTCATGTAAGTTATTTATGGTGGCTTCAATGAAGTTGATGACAGTCTACCAGTGCTAATGCCTTGAACATATGACAAGTTGTATTTCTCCCTTGCCCATTATAAAACATATGGTCTTCTGACTTCTGAGAGATAGCCTGACCTGTCATGCCAAAACCCAGCCTCCACAAGTTGATTTTATGATACATGCCGGAAAAAGAACCCACTCTGATCTTTTCTTTGCTCGACCTCTATATTATATATCCCCATACCATGAGTATCACTTCTAATTCAGCTTTGCCATCCCATGAGTATCCTTTCTAATTTAACTTTTAAGATCCCACCACTGTGGTGGGGTCTATGCAGAATGTAGAGAAGTAACTATAGCCTAAAGATTGCCCTTTCTGCTAGCCTTCTGGCACAATTCCCATTTGATGAACAAATGTGACATATAAATGGACCATTAAGCTATTAATTTGTCTGACCACGTGGCCATTTTTCAATTATCTATAAGAGTCTTTGAGGGAAAATTTCTTGGTCACTGAAAAATGGTTGTCAGGCAAATAGACAAAACAGACAAAGTAGCAAAAAGTAAATGAGGTCTTTTGTTGTTATGGCGATTCTATCACCTTTAGATAAGTAACACTTCTTCCATCCCAACCAATCCATTCGTCTTTTGATGTAGCTGCCTCAGGCAAATCTTTGAAGCTGATAGGAGGAGACATCCTATATGGCCAAAACAAGGGCCAGGATACTGCAATTAAATGGTGTAATATTAGCTATTAGTCTTGCACCTCTTCAATGGATTTGAAGATAGATGATGATAATAGGAGTTAGTGACACACCTGATGAGCTTCTTTTATGTGAAATGGTAAAAATGGCTGGAGATGTGCCATAGAGTCCACTCACAATACCCATCTCCAAAACCTTGATGAGCATAGAGATACGTGATAATGAGCCTATTTCGTGGCTACATTGGCACATTATGAACTCAGGACATTTTTTTTTCTTTTGGGGTTTGGGGAATATGTTGCATTGCTTACAAAACTATGGGTTTCCCATTGTCTAGCTTGGGAATGGGGATATTGGTTCCGCTAGTATGTGTTAAGACTTTGATGTGAGCCCTTTTATCAGATGGATGAAGGTTTAGAGAGCAAGTACATCAGTATGGTGATTTTCATATCCTCTAGGCTGAACATTAGTCTACTCGGTAGAACTTGTCTTGGTATAACTCGCTGGTCTATTCTTGTGGCAGAGCCATATTATCGTCCAGTCATTGAAGATGAATAGATGATGTATGGTGAGAATGCCTGGCAGTTTGTCCCCTCAATGTCCTTATGTTGTACTTCATATGTTTTTCTTGTTCACTGCCGAGCTTTAACAGCTAGAAGATTCTTAGTAGCTAGATTTTTTGTGGCCTTTCCTCATCTTTTGAAGTTGTTGGGCTGCTTCATTCCCTGGCAACTCAAGATTGGAATATATCATTTTAGCCGATAGCATTGATATGACATTGAAATGATGGTCCCGTTTGCTAACATGCTTGATTATAAAGAAATCCCTCATTAGATTTGCTCATGGCGATTGATTCTGTATTCTGATTTCTTGGTCACTAGAATGATGCTGGGCGCTGAGGGTGCATCTCTCTCTGTTTGCTTTATTGTTGATTTGTTAGTTCAACCTAAATGGCAGATTGTTGCTTAAGGAACCCCCCTATGTTCTGCAGTACCATATTAGTACTCTGCAGTACATTATATCTTGATGTGATGTGGGAGTGGATCAACACGAAATCGATTATTGGTCATTCTCTTTGTACTAGATAGGAAATCATATAGGAGCTCAAGCATGCATGTTAGCAATCTGCACGCAACACATAAAAGACAGGTGGCTTCTTGAAGCATAACTTGCAAGGCAACATATGTGACACATAACCCTGAAGTAGAATACACTCACAAGGCATAAGGAGGTATCTGTATGTGCTGATTAGTTTTCAAAGGAATTGTGATTTGTAGATATGCTAGAGCTTCGACAGACTTTGTGTCTTGATTACTTTATTGGTATTCTTTTGCTCGGGGTCCACTGTCTCTAAATCCTACCTTAAAAAGAAATAAATTACAATGCATGTATTAAATGGTTTGTGACCTCACATCAGTGGGTTGTAATCTTTGTATGTACCGACGATCTGTGTACAATCAAGAAGCGATTGAGTTTAATACTACTACATTTTGCCGTATCTTTATATTCTTACTAGTTTGACTGGACTTCTCTTTAAGAATTGTATCGTAGTTATCATTCGCAATGACGTGATCCTGAACCTCTACTTGCAGGCTTCCACGTTTTCTTTTCCCCTAAGTCAATACAATACCACGGTTCATCAAACCTTATACAACTATTACATGGCATACTGCATTCTCCTTTGTATATTTGCATTGCTCTTACTTATTATTGTTCCGGCTGTTTTTCGTCACGTAGGCGGTCGCCATAACTGGTTTTCTGCTGATTTAATCAAGCAGGACTTGCCCTAACTCCTCTTTTTTCTCTCTCTTTACGTGCATTTTTCTCTGGATGGAATGATTCTTACTCCATTCCTCTGTTTTTCAAGACAGATACTTCCCATTTCCGTTTTGATTACGTTAGGGAGAAAACCAATCACGCATGCCTTGAAATCGAACTTGAAACTCCATGCTCAAAACGTTCCTTTTCGTGCAAAGTCAAAAAGTGAGTTGGTTGGGGGGCTTTTCCTCGCCAAATCTAACGTCTGATAAGGGGCTCGATGGACGCTCCCATCTCTCCGTTTTACCTATAAGACGACAAACTACTCGTAGGCCGTGGCTTTCAATCACATTGCAAAGTCTCGATAAGTCTGGCCCTCGAATTGGAAAAGACAAGGGAGAAAACCACACAAACACGCACACCAAATCCCTAGCGATCCCATCACTTCTTTATTCAAGGAAGAAAAAACCCATGTCCTGCCCACATTTTACTTGCATGTCCCCCCATCTTCTACCTACGTGAACCCCACTCACGTCACTCGCGACTTCTTCGAAAGCGACGACGAAACATTAGTCCAATGATTCCATCAGGGCCCTTTGCGGTCTCCAGAAATTCGCGGGGGCGTTCGCGTTCTGCCCCCCTCTTATTCTGAAAGTTCAACTAGCCCAGTCGTCACCGCTCATCTTCTTTCTGCGTGCGCGAGGGCAGGACCAACGACGAAATGGCTGTCATTAACTAAACTGAGATTATTAGAATAGGGAGGCAAGTTGTAATCATTTAGATGGGGACTATAACCACTCCGTTTTGGACGCATCCTGCGGACAGCCACGTTAATGTGACAATCTCGTATGATTAGATCACTACAGGGCTTTCATCCGTATCGAACTAGAGTACAAAAAAATGGGTCGTTGAGATTGCGCGACCCGACTGAATCACGACTTGTTTATACTGAAATTTCACTGCAGTAGAGTGGGAAATCTGGCCGAGTCCTCCATTACTATTGCATTGAGAGTTTTTTACAGACATTCATCATTAATTATGCTTCAGATTAAGGAATCTCCTGGTTAAGTAGCGTGAAATCATTAAGAAACGGAGTAGTTTGATGATCGAGCAGCATGGTCGAGCTAAGTGGTTATGGCTTCATCTCGGGGAGGTGGTTTCATTCAGTTTCCAACTCGAATCCACACTACATTCCTAATTTGATTTATTGGTCATTAAACATACATGCCCCCGTTAATTTACCTTACCCTCTTTGCGTTTATCATCAGCGGCCCTACGTGCATGAGAGCTGCTTTCCTTTTCCCTTTCGGGGCACTCCTAAAGCAAAGTTTTACCATGCATTAACAACGCCATCGTCAAAGAATGAAGAAATCCGGGCGACCATCTCCGGTAAGTGAGTGGCGCAAGCAAAAACGACTGTTCCATCATCTCCTCCGTTCATTCGCTGGCGAAAAGCGAAAACGATGGTTTAGAAAAAGACTCCTGTTCCGATGCCTCCAGCGTTCTCCAATTCGATCTCAAATCGGAACACCACACGATTTCAGCCGTGAAAACTGATTTGATTGCTTCCCTCTCGAAGCAAAAGCTCGTATCGTCAAGAAAAAGGAAGAACAATTCTCGAAACAAAAGCAAGACACATAAAAAATGATATGCTAATGTACTGTACAATGGTCGTAGACCTTCTAGAAGGAGCCCTCGTCCCTGCATATAGTCCGAATTCTTTTCTCTGATTTCTTTCCTTTTCATTGTTAACATTTCATTTCTTTCTTTTCTTTTTGGCTCTTTGTCGGTCAATTGTTGTACTACCAGCGAAAGTTCAATAGAAAAAACTAGTACAATGCTTGGAATATGTACATTATATATCGCGTTTGGTTCAAATGGTTGTTCATGATAACGACGCATAATGTGTCCTAGACATTCTTGTCTTGTGGAATACTCAAATGCGTTAAGACACCCCTACGTCTCTCTGACAAACCTCTCGGGTCTCACCTAACACCGTTGATTCTAGAACAGCAATAACAAGAAGAAGAACAAAAAATCACTCGCGGCCGGACACCATAGAAGCCCGCAAAGAACATTAGGGGTCGTGAGTATTTAGTCGGTTTGCACCGAGGCAGGTCCTGTCATGAAGCGTTCTTGCGGATGGATTCATCTGCAGCGTGGCCAGTTCAAAATTTGCGTTCGTTTGATTTCAAAGTAATTCAGAGGGGAAACTGAAGTTGCTAGTCATGTCATTAATGTAGATTAGTTGGATTCCATAATTTGACAAAATAAGGGTCTGGCTCTCACCAACTCCCCTCTGCATGCCGAAGTAGCAAAAAGTCTTCCATGAGGGCGGCAAGAAGTGCCATCCATGAACAGATGACGACTCCTGGCAATTTTTGCTGTTGTTGTTGTTATTATTATTATTATTATTATTTTTAGGGTTTGGTAGTTTATCAATGGTTCGCGTGCTTAGAAGCAAAATATTCGCTCCGCTGCAACAGTTTCTTTCCAACTGTGTAGAAACCGTGTCAAACTATTTGAGTTTTGATGGAGAGATGGAAGGGAATCCTTGATCCCCTAGGAGGGGAAAAGGGAAAGTGACACCGGAACGAGAGGCTGTATGGATTTTCATTCACATGGGCGTCGGGTCATTCGCGATTTCGAGCAGATAGATGAGGAAAAATGAGTGCCCGAAGTGTTTTCAATGATATTGGTCATGTGTGTGCATGGGGTGAGATTAGTAAGAGTCTCGTTGCTAGTGGTAATGGCTGTTCATAAAGCTGGTCGAGTTTTTGCTTGATTAAGACAAGCGGAGTCATGTGATGTGCTCGTTGTCGCTATTGATGAAAACGTTTGATGCATTTTCCAATTTCATGTGTTAGAAACGATGAAGACGGTTTAGAAGTGTTGGGACAATTTCTGGTTTGGCTCAAGTCCCTTGTCCTAAAGTTTCATCAATGTGAACTTACGAAGAACGTGTCGCATGAAGTAATTGCTATTTCACTCTTTATACTCTACTGTTCCGCCGAACAAAGTCTACGTACATTGAACCGAGCTAAACCAAATCCTTGGTCTTCCAAGAAGTTTTGATGGAGATGGGAGGGGAACCTTGATCTGCCAAGAAGGGGAAACGGGGCAGGGAATGGAAAGTGACGACCGGAACGAGAGACTGCACAAATTTTCATTTGCATGGATGTCGGGTCATTAGCAGGGTAAATGACTGCCTGAAGTGTCGTTAATGATATTGGTCATCATGTGTAGGGGTGTCAAAAAGACCCGACCCGACCCTAAACTTAGGGTGTTTGCAAAGATGGTCGAGTTTTTGCTTGATTAAGATGAACGGAGTCGTGTTACGGTGTTGTCATTGATGAAAATGGTTAATGCATTTTTTCAATTTCATGTGTTACAAAGGATGAAGATAGTTTAGGAGTGTTGGGACAATTTCGGGTTTGGCTCAAGACCCTTGTCCTATAGTTTCATCACTGTTAACTTATTAAAAATGTGTGACATACAGTAATTGCTAATTCATCCTCTTTATTCTACTGTTTCACCAAACAAAATCTTTATACATTGAACTGAGCCTAACCAAATCAAATAAAAAATGTACATAATCGAAGGAGAGATGTTGTGAAGCATGACTGCTTATAAGGGGAGTTCATAGAAAACAAAAAATCGAACCGAATCATATCGATTTGTTTATCCATTTATTTGGGATATTTCTATCATCGTTTTCATAATTTGGTTTTACCTTATATTTTTGAAATTCTATAAAATCAAACCAAACCTATAAATTCAATAAATAGATAAATTTGCTTTCCTCTTAACTGATAAAATTTGTTAATTCAACTAAACCTAATTAGATTTTCTTATCTAGGAGGATTGTTTTATACTATTAAATGAAAAGTTTCTGCTCCTCAATAATTGGGCCATTATCGATTTTTTTAGTCTCAGATAATCCCAATGAAAGAGCTTCCTATGATCTTTTGTATCGTACTTACCACCAACAATTAATTTGATATAAGCATAATTTATGTTCCTATTGTTTTTCAATGGGCATGTAGAACTTTGAAGCTAGACAGTTTCTTACTAATACATCGACTTCATAATAATGGTTTAAAACTGAACCAAACCGATAACAAATCAAGCCTATTGATTTGATTTGAGCAGTGATTCAATTGGTTTGATATGCATATGGCTCGGGATTAGTCCTGAAACCATGCAAAAAGTTACCTCCCAACCGAACCACAATCGCTGCAACTGATCCCAGGTCAACAGTGGGGGATCGGCCCGGATCCGCTCATTGACCCGTTTTGATTACTTTTATTTCATCGAATTAAAGAATTAGAAAGAAAAGTAAAAGAAAGCAAGCAAAGCAAAAATAGAAAAATAGAAACGCATAATTCCGACCAACCTCTCTCTCTCTCTCTCTCTACTGGTCATTGGTCTTCTTCCTTCTGTACCTTAAACCTTTCTAGCATCATTCCCATTACTATATTAAACCCACCTCCCCCAACATAAGTCACTCCTCTGTCCTCACCCACAAGCACTTCTCTCTCTAGAAAAAAGAAATCATTTTCCCCCTCAAGAACCTCTCTCTCTCTCTTCCCTACTCCTCTGAGAACCGGACGAGCCGATACGTGGCGCAATCCTCGCCGTGGTTGCTGGCGCAGCCAGCATAGCCAGCACTCACAAGTACCCACCTTCCCTCTCTCTCCCTCTCCTTGAAAGGTGGCGCCCTTTGTTTAATGCGAGCCGGGGACTGTTGCATCTGGTGCTGAAATTCCCGGCTCTGTAAAAATGGCGATGGTGGCGATGACGGTGATGATGATGACGAGCGAAACCCAAATCCCAACTGCTCTTTAAAATTCGTCCCACGACTCGGGCACATTCTGCAGGAAAAAAGTTTTTATGCGTTGAATTTGGGTGTGTGCGCCCACGCGCCCGTGCAGAGAGATCGGTTGAGCGGTGTTTGTCTCTCTCTTTCTCTCTCTCCCCTCCTCTAACGTGTGATCGACCGAACCTGCAAAAGGGTCAGCTCCTTCCTTCTCCTTCTCCTCCAGCGTTTCTAGTGAGAGAAAAGCACGCACGCTAGCACCCTTCGCTCTCGCTCTCTAGACGATTCGAGTTGCAGCATTTGAGAAAGAGAGATAGAGGGAGTGAGGGAGTCGGGTCGTTTTGAAACTGGAGAGAAGAAGATGAGATCGTCCGCTTCGATCGGCTCGAGGCGGTCCAGCTACAGCCGCGGGTTCGACTTGCCCGAGGACTTAGACGACGACGACGACGAGGCGGTGGCGGCGGCCTGCAGGGGGAGCGCCGACGACTACGGCAGCGTCGGCGGGGCAATGCTGCCCGTGTTCCTCAACGACCTGCGGCAGAACTCGCAGCAGGACCTCGTCGAGGTCACCCTCGAGCTCGAGGACGACTCCATCGTCGTCCGCAGCGTCACCCCAACGAGCAACCACAACCGGACATTCGCCGCCGCCGACGACACCGCCGATCCCGCGGTGGCGCTGGAGAGGAACCTGTCGGTGACGACGAGGATCCGGAGGAAGTTCCCGTGGCTGAGGTCCGGGTCGTCGCGGGCCGGGTCGGAGGCAGAGGGCCCGACGGTGGTCGTCGCCCGGGAGGCGAGGAGGGCGAGGGCGACGCTGGACCGGAGCCGGTCGAGCGCGCAGAGGGCGTTGAAGGGGCTCCGGTTCATAAGCAAGGCCAACTTCGGCGCCAAGGACAACGACGAGCTCTGGCGCCAGGTCGAGGCTCAATTCCACCACCTCAAGCGGGACGGCCTGCTGGCCCGCGAGGACTTCGGCGAGTGTATCGGTACGTTCTCCAAAATCCCATCTTTCTTTCCCCCATTCATCGATGCATGAATCGCCGTCATTCGTTCGCCAAAATCGTTCCTTTACGGTAGCATTCGGACGAGTTACATCGATATGTTGCGAAGAAGTTGACGGTTCGTGGTGGGTGGGTTTGCTGCTGGAAACCAGGGATGGACTCGAAGGAGTTCGCGGTGGGGATGTTCGACGCGCTGGCGCGGCGACGGCGGCAGAGGATAGCGAAGATCACCAGGGAGGAGCTGCACGACTTCTGGCTCCAAATCTCCGACCAGAGCTTCGACGCGCGGCTTCAAATATTCTTCGACATGTGGGCCCCCCCCTCTCTCTCTCTCTCTCTCTCTCTCTCTCTCTCATTCATTCGTCTAACCCGTTTTACACCGTTCGATCGGATCGGCGAGATGGCCTTTTGCCTCGTTGACCGTGCCTTCGATCGATCTGACGGCGGGGGTTTCGGATTCCTAGGCAGGCCCCTCCCCCCCAGCCGCATGATCTCGCCCGAGGTTTTCGGCTGGGGAGCTTCCGTCATCTCTCGGGAAGATCGCCGGTGTCTTAATTACCTGACGCAGGAAAAAGTCGAAAAGTGTCCTTGAAGCTTTAATTCACTTGTCGAACTCCATTTACTGTTTACTATTGGGAAGATAAAGTACATTGAATGTCACTTTTGAAGATCCAAAAATGGATTTTGTCCAACGGATTTTTGGTAGTGAATTTCGTGATTTTGACTGTATCCTTTTTTTTTTCCCTCTTTTTACGTGTAATCAACTCGTTGAAAATTAAAATGTATTCACTAGGAATAGCACTCGTTGGTAAGATCTTGCATGTCATCGATAATTGTCAAGAATTTCGATTTTCTTGGGTCACAAAAAAAATTAATTTTTTTATGAAATATGAAAAGGAAAATCTTTGAAACTTTTGGGTATTTGAACTGGATTTATCGTGCCTCCTCAATTTACTTTATAATTCACGTAACTTGACTAATATCCTGAAAGCCCTGATGAAAGTCCTGATGTGTGTGCATCGTCTGTGCTTTACCAGGGCGGACAGCAATGAAGATGGGAGAATCACCAGGGAAGAAGTACAGGAGGTAGGACTTTGCTCTCTTCCTCATCTGCATTTTGAGTTTTGTCATCATTTACTGGAGCGTTATCGGCGGCATGGGATCCTTCTTTCGCTCGTCTATGATTACAAGAATGTTACTCCCGACTCACTAGTGATGCGATTTGCGTCTCAGCTTTTTCCGACTCTTTGGAGCTTTGCCATTGACCAATGTCTTAATTTCAGCTTCTGATGCTCAGTGCATCCGCAAACAAGTTGGCGAAGCTGAAAGAGCAGGCGGAGGAATACGCCTCCCTCATCATGGAAGAACTGGATCCGGAGAACCTCGGCTACATCGAGGTAATAGCCCTTGAAGCGGAAAAAGCAAAACAAAGACGAGATAGTATATTCAACCTAGGAAAACTCTTCTTTGCTCCATGAAAAGAAGTGCTAATTCAGTTGACCTCTACTCTGTTTCAGTTGTGGCAACTGGAGACTCTGCTTCTGCAAAGGGACACTTACATGAACTACAGCCGACCGCTCAGCACGGCCAGTGTTGGCTGGAGCCAAAACCTGAGCTCGTTTAGACCAACTGGCACGGTGCAGAGGATTAGCAGCTCCCTCCGATGCCTCATGCTAGAGAACTGGCAAAGAGGTTGGATTCTGTTGCTTTGGGCGATAGTGATGGGATGCCTCTTCACTTGGAAGTTCATCCAATACAGGAACATGGCAGCATTTCATGTCATGGGCTATTGTCTGGCAACGGCCAAGGGGGCAGCAGAAACCTTGAAGCTCAACATGGCTCTCATCCTTCTGCCTGTCTGCCGGAACACCCTGACGTGGCTCAGGTCCACACGAGCCAGGTCGTTTGTTCCCTTTGATGACAACATCAACTTCCACAAGGTAAAAGATCTGGTGAAACAAGTAGAAACATCACATATTGCATAGAGTTTTGAAATGATGGTTCCCAATGTCGTATCAACTGCTCTTGGCTGAATGAAATTGGCATAGTTCGAAAATATATTCGTTCCCAAGAATGGAGGGGAAAATTCACTATGGCAGTTACTAGAAGTAGAAGATGTTAGAAAGAAAGTCTAAACATTTCCATGGTTGCAACCTCCAGGGAATGCAATTCCACTAACATGCATGAGCTAAAGCATATGAACATGGCAAAGATAGAAAGGAAGTACAGTTGATCCAAGTGATTATTTTAAGCACTACTATATTTTAGACCAACAATATCTCGTGTGTGCAAGAGACAATGGAATGACACCCCAGCACTTTTTTCCCCAATGCACAGATAATTGCATGTGCCATAGTCATCGGGATCGTCCTTCACGCAGGAGACCATCTGGCATGCGATTTTCCCCGCCTGATAAACTCCTCACCAGAAAAGTTTGCCCTCATAGCCTCCGACTTCAATAACAGAAAGCCCACATACACGGACCTTTTATCTGGAGTTGAAGGAGTGACGGGCATTGCAATGGTGATTTTGATGGCTATCTCATTCACTCTAGCGACACATCGGTTCAGGAAGAACTTAGTGAAGCTACCTGCACCTTTCAACAGATTGACAGGCTTCAATGCATTCTGGTATTCCCATCATCTTCTAGGTGTGGTCTACGTTTTGCTGCTCATCCATGGAACCTTTCTGTACTTGGTGCACGAATGGTACAAGAAAACGGTAAGCAATCTGGCTCATCATAAATGTCAGAGTTAAGTCAAGATATCAAACTTCATCATGTATTAGCACTGGTACTAATTCAATGCCTCACTCACCTCAGACATGGATGTACATCTCTATTCCATTGTTGCTGTACATAGTTGAGAGAAGCGTGCGAGCATGCAGATCAAACCATTACGTAGTTCGAATATTGAAGGTAATCCCTTTTTTATTTCTTGTACATTTTGACATTTCATTGTTTGATCAAGAAAAAGACATAATATAATGCACAATTTGAGAAAAAAATGCGTTAGTGTCTCCATGCACGATCTCCGTGAAATACATTGAGAAATATGCTTTTCTGAAAAAAAATAATCCTCCATCTTTACAGTCCTATCTACTGTGATAAGAAAACGCTCTTAGTTCAGTTCGGTAGAACGTGGGTCTCCAAAACCCGATGTCGTAGGTTCAAATCCTACAGAAGCTAATTTCTTTTGAACTATGCTTGTTCCAAAATTACAATTAAATAATTGAACAATTAAATAATTGAACAGTAATCTTAATTTGATCAAGCACAGAAGTGGGCAGTACATTTTTCTACAGTGTCCAACAATTTCCCCTTTTGAGTGGTAAAGTCCAAAACTCATCTCACCTCCTAGCTTTTCCAACTTCGGCATTTCTGTTATCAAAGGCTAAGCGCTGACACCTTCCAGGCACCCATTTTCAATTACTTCAGCACCTGGAGATGACTGCCTCAGTGTTCACATCAGGACAGTTGGTGATTGGACACAGGAGTTGAAAAAAACTTTCACTGAAGGCAGAGACTCGTCATGTATTATCGGCCGAGCAAAATTCACGTCTATCGGGCGTATCAATCACACAGGGTAATTACATTTCTGGTTGGCTCAAGTCCAAAATAGAAAGTATTCTAGGTAATGCTAACTGAACAAACTGTCATGTCATGATGCAGCCAACCCAAATTGCTTGTCGATGGTCCATATGGAGCTCCAGCTCAGGACTACAGAAATTATGATGTACTGCTCCTTGTGGGGCTTGGCATTGGTGCAACCCCTTTCGTAAGCATCCTTAGAGATCTTCTGAGTAATACAAGAGCTGAAGAGCAAACGGTACAGTACATTGCTAATATATGAATAACATGACTTAAAATTTAGGAAACGCATCCTAAAGTTTTGCTATTGCAATGAGCTAGGATTCAACCACGGAGACAAGTAGATCAGATGATAGCACAAATAGTTGCGCATCTTCAAACGTGACACCAGGTGGCAAAAGGAAACAAAGGACATCCAGTGCTCATTTCTACTGGGTGACTAGGGAATCTGGGTCGTTCGAGTGGTTCAAAGGAGTAATGGATGAAGTTGCAGAAATGGATCACAAAGTAATACTCTTCTGAACATTGCTCATTCTTGTTTTGCGCATTTGTAGAAGGAACTAAATGAGCGGGCTAAGTGACCCTATATCTTCTCTCTTTTCTGCATGAGCAGGGTCAAATCGAGCTTCACAATTACCTTACCAGTGTCTATGAAGAGGGTGATGCAAGATCAACTCTAATCACCATGGTCCAGGCTCTCAACCATGCCAAACATGGTTTTGACATCCTATCAGGCACACGGGTATAATATGATGTCTACATAACAATGCTATATTCTGTGACATTACCATGTTTACAATAAACAGGCTACCGACACAATTGATCTAGAGATACTGTAGATAGAATATTAATTTTCTTTTTTCAGCTTGTCAGTTAAAGTGAACTGCTTCAACCTTGAGGCTGCTAACTCAGTCCTGATATTCAATACTTGCAGGTAAGAACACACTTTGGAAGACCAAACTGGAGAGAAGTATTTATCAAAGTAGCTTCAAAGCATCCATACACTACAGTTGGTAAGTGTGAAACAAGAAAGCACCAGTAATTGCTGACAGATTTCATAACAATCATTCTAAGTACTTCAGAACCCAGAAGCAGTGAAATTACGAAAACTAGCTTCAGTTGGTGCTGGTAGCTAATCCCGAAATCATACAGGTAGAGCTTAGCATAGTAGCCTTCTGGTTTTAACAACTAGACAAGATTTGCAAATTGACACAGCTCAGATGTAACTTCTGCAAATAAAAAGCTTGTTTTTAAAATGGTAGCCCTTATCCGTACTCTGTGGCCAAGTCTATATCAGAACATAATGCAGAGGATTAAAATATAAGATCTTAAATCTTGCATGAATTATTTAATAAAACCCTTGACTAGGAAAATAAAGCCATCTCCTTAACATAATGGAACTCCATAATGTTGCTGAATCTGCTGCTGTTGCAAGAAACTCACGTTTTAATGATGTCTGACCAAGACGGGTTTTCTATTGCAGGGGTGTTCTACTGCGGGATGCCAGTGTTAGCGAAGGAATTAAGGAAGCTATCGCGTGAGCTGAGTCACAAGACATCTACACGTTTCGAATTCCACAAGGAGCTTTTCTGAGTTGAATAACAGACCTCAAAGCATCATCGAGGTGCCGACTTTTTTGTTCTTTGTAATTACGATACAGACTGAAAAAAACATTGAAGTGCACAACATAGTAGCTCAGAGCAGATAGGATGTATATTCCCTCATATACCATCGATAGGAAATACCCACCAACACAAGTAATTCTATACGAAACAAGGACAACGTTATATAGTTTTCTAGCTGCATTTTGATAGTCGTTCCTAACTACCCCGACAAGGACTCTCTGTCTCTATTGATTGAGCCTTATCTTTCAGACTCTGATTACTCCATTTGATTAGAAAATCGTGTTGATTGCTGGCGTGCAAGTATCCAATTTCAACGCTTGGACAAAGAGAGGAGTTGCAACAACCTCATCTATTTAATGACCAGGCCTGATGGATTGGATGAAAGTAACAAGAAAGAGGCATCCATAGTTGACAATGGCTTAAAACAAACGTATATGCATCTGTACACCTGTTGCACCTACTTATTCCTTTGCTTATTACCCAAAAGTCAGCAGGAGAGCACGAGAAAAAGGAATATGGCCAGGACGTTTTATAGTTTCCTATTGTCTGATTGAAACAATGACTCCGATTACACTTTGGTCTCTGAGATCTTGCAATGAAATTGATCTCGATGTCGCGATATATCTTCCAAAACTTTTGCAAAGGGAAGGCATTTTTGGAAAGAAAAGCTAAATGCCAGAGCCCCGACAGTCTTACTTGAGTAATATCGTTCAAAGGACACGGCGACGCTGCAGTTGACAAGATCCGAGCACAGCGGCCAAAAGCGAAAGCTAACAATAGCGTGGCTCGTCCACGAAACTTACAAAACATCAAATTGGAAAACAACCTTGATTGTAACTCTTATCCTTAAGGTGGCTTTAGATCCTTGGTCTCATTTCTTCCCAAGAACACCAATAGTATCCTCCTCTTCAAGTTCAATACAAGATGCATTAGTCCCTGGAATTATATTCTAGATGACACTTATGTCATCCTATTATCAGGGAGCATGAATCACACCTCAATAGTTCTAAGGGTTAAACTTTCTAACTCGTTAGGCAAGTCCAAAGTCTTATTTTTAAGCTTCCATCAACTACTTCAGTCCGCGAACGTGCTTTTGCCTTTGACAATCATCTTGCCTTCGCTCTCCCAGAAAAAAAAATAACGAGGCTGTAGAACAAGAGTCCGTGATATTCAGATTTGAGCTTGGTCGACTTGTGAATCCTCAAGTTTGACTCAAATCTGAATAAGTTCTAAACGAACTTGAGTTTGACTTGACTCGACCGGCAAAGAAATTCATGTGCAAACTCAAAAACCCTTTTTTTTTTGGGTCGTGAAAACTCAAAAACTTGAACCGGCATACTTAAGTCACAATATAACTATGACAACTTTGCTCTCTCTCTCTCTCTCTCTCTCTCTCTCGCGATAACTTGGCGGCCTACTGGGCCGGCCAGGCCCGATCAACCGCCCGACCGACCTGGTCCTGGTCCTGGTCCCTGGTCAGGCCGAAGCCCGCTCCTCGAAACGAAGGCCGGATGGTGTTGTGTCGCGAAGGGCCAGCAATCGTCCACGCCATGAAAGCATTGGAAAAGCCAATCAACGACCGCTCCACCTTATCTTGCTTCCCACCACCACCTGACCAAAACGCGAAAAAGGAAGAAGAAGAAACGCTTGCTGGTCTGGTCGCAAGCAGAGACGCAGGGCACAGGAGCAAAAGAATCATCTTTTTAGCTTTTTCTCATATTTTCTTGGGCTATTTTTTTTTGCCTTCCCTTTGTTCTGAATTCTGATCTCAATGATGGCCACGCTTTCGCTCCCGAAGCACTCGCTCCCGTCTCTGCTCCCGCCTCAGACACCCAGAACCCAATCTCCCCGCAACCCAACGTTCTTGCCCAAGTCAACGCAGTCTCAGTTCCATGGCCTTAAGCTGTCCAATTCCTCCTCTCCCTCCGTCCCTTCTTCCTTCTCTGCCAAAAGCACCATCTTTGCCAAGGTACATTGTCCCGCACCCAGGAATTTGGAGGCATTTGGAGTTCTAAGCCAAGAGGGTTGATGTCTTCCCGTTTCTGTTTGTGAACAACTTCTTGCAGGTGAACAAAGGCCAAGTCCCGCCAGCCTTCACGCTGAAGGACCAAGATGGCAAGAATGTGAGCCTTTCCAAGTTCAAGGGCAAGCCCGTCGTTGTCTATTTCTACCCTGCTGATGAGACGCCGGGCTGCACCAAGCAGGTAACTTGAACCACCTGCTCTTCCGATGTCTTGTTCATTTTTTCGGGGAGATTAAGTGTTTGGTCCTGCTGGGCAATGATAATTCGTGATGAGTGGCATAACTTCTTTTATCCAAGGGGCTATGCAGCGCGTCACTGTTAACAATCACTTGTCTTTCTCTCTCTTGCCGAATATGGTGGTGAAATGAAATGAGTAATGCTCTAAGCTAGACTGCGCTCAATTGCTTTATTTTCCTTAAAAGAATTTTAGAACAATTTGTTGAGTTGCTCGGTGTAGCTAATAGCTATTGATAGATAGAGATGAATTAAGCGATTTCTCTGTCCAATTAGAGCTTCGGTCTATGCTAGACCTTGCTGTATCGACCGTGAAGAATCGGATTTACTAAGAGTGCCATTTCTGTCAGGCCTGCGCTTTCAGGGATTCTTACGAGAAGTTCAAGAAAGCAGGAGCCGAGGTGGTTGGAATTAGTGGGGATGACTCGGCTTCACATAAGGTATTGGACAAAGTCCCTCTGCTTCATGTAATTGATCATGTATTGCCTCATTTGAGTTTCTGAAAAACTAATTCAGAAAGCTGTTGGAACAAGTGATAGATTTGTCAGGAATGTGCAAGTCTTTTTGGGGTAAATGTTGAATGGAACTGCAAGACTCAGAATTTGCACCAAATTACTAACGATTCTTTTCCTGTTTATGATGTCTAGAGAAAACTTCCAGTTGTTATTTAGTCTTTAGCTCTCATAAATATTTCCTTCGATGAGTGGATTTCCTCTTCGGATTTGCATCTGCTACTGACATTGAGTTCCATTGTTAACGTCAGGCATTCGCCAAGAAGTATAGACTTCCATTCACATTGCTCAGCGATGTCGGGGATAAGGTCAGGAAAGACTGGGGAGTCCCCTCAGATTTATTTGGGGCCTTGCCCGGAAGACAGACTTATGTACTCGACAAGAATGGCATGGTTCAGCTCATTTACAACAACCAGTTCCAACCTGAGAAGCACATTGATGAGACCTTGAAGTTCCTTCAAAGCGCCTGATGAGCCATCATAAATATGTTGACAGTTCGTCCTTCTCGATCTCTTGTTGTTTTATTCCCATGGCTCCATATGTAAACTGTAATTTGGCCCTTCAATAACACGATCTACAATTCCTAAATTGATCTTTTACAGATCAAGGACTAGATCGATTTTATTCAGGTTGGTAGTTAGTACATGCAATCCAGACAAGCCTAGTACGACATTTACTATAATGCTTCTCCTTATTCTGTACTAACATATATGAAAAACAAAAGGAAACACTTCATGAAAGATAAAGAAAGAATTGCACGATGACGAGCTCACCCTGGCATCATTCTTCCTTTTCGTAGTCCTGACTAGTGTAGGGGCTAAATGCCTCGGCCAAGCAGTTTTTCTTCCTCAACGGGTTCCACCCCATGTCTCTGCATAATTCGTCGTCGTGGTTGATACTGAAGACCGAGATGCAGTGCCTCTTGTAAAACTGGGTCGTCCTCTTCATCACCTCAATCTCTTTAGCTGTCTGTTCAAGCATGCTCTCGACATCAGGGAGCTTGAACTTTTCATCTAGCAGATGAGATAGCCATTTGCTCTGAAGATCTGCTGAATGAAGGCTTGAGACGCTCTCCACATATCCCAGGAATGCCATGTTCGGAATCAAGGGATGGATCGTCGCCCTGATTAATAGTCAAGAAATTGTAAGCCACTAGCAGTCGAGAATGGTCGAGAATATGCACGACAAAATGGGGTTGGAAAGTGTATTGCATTACCTATATAAGGGCATGATACCAAAAGGGAAATCCATCAGACTCCGAAATAGCTCAGGCATTATGGACTTGAGCTTCTTCTTACCATCGTAACCTGTTGCGAAAATGACGACGTCTGCCTCCAATCTATTGCCATCATCGAATTCGACCCCTCCTTCGCAGAACCACCATTTGTTGGGCCTCTTGAATGTGATCCTCCCCTTGTCGGCCTCCGAGAAGAAATTCTTTGGCATGATGGCCATTTGGCAAGATGCATAGTCTTCCTCGAACGGGTGATCCGGCTTCAGCCCGTACTTCTTCAGCGGGAGCTTCCACACCAAGTAGGACTCGATGAACTTTGATATCGCTCGCCTCTGAGAAAACCACGCATCGGGGAAGGAAAACAAACAAGAACTCAGCATCAAGCATCATGTTCAATCAGCTAGAGAGTTTCAACATCACACAAAATGATGGCTCAATCCTGAGAAGCATCCTGACTGACCAGTGGAGACAGAAGGAAGCAGAGGCACGCCCTGAGGAGTGTCTGGTTGGGCTTTTCATGGAAGAACTGAGCAGATCTCGTGGAGTAGAACAAGAAGAAAGGCAACCCCCAAATGTAGTAATGCGGGACAGTCCAGTGAATGGTTCTCGCAATCATCGTGCATGGTTGGCCTTCAGGTCCTTTATCAATGTTGCAAAACAACAAAAAGTGCACAATAGTGTCAGTCCAGTTACCGCCGGCTAATTTGACTTAAAGGATTACGTTTGAATTTTTTTGCAAAGGTCTAAAACTGAATTGACAAAATTGATGGTTTATGATTGAATTAATATATTTATACAATAAATTTATGACTGAATGGACAATTTCCCCGGATTCTTCTATCCTTGACTGTGGTTGGGTAGCGGTTGGTTTATTTCAAGAGTGCTTGATTATTTAGGACACATCATTTTCTTGCCGTCATTTTTACTTTAGTCTATTTGGTTGACTTGCATGGTCCTCTCGCGCAATGTTTCAACCAAATGAAGAAAAGTCAATTCGGTTGGCTTATCTTGATTATTGTCCGGTAAAAGTCGAGCATGTGCGCAATCTTAACTCAACATATCCCAGTTTTAACAAATTTTGACTTCATCTTGAAAAGAAAATAAGTGAATGTTGCAAGGAAAATTAACTTCCTAACCACCCACATAAAGATTTAGCATATTTTATTAATTTTCTTCATTTATGTCTCTTTCCCTTTTTTTCCTCTTTGGGTAAACGGGACAAAGGTGGTTTTGTGTTGTGAATAAGTTGAGAATGGGAGCAAGTCAAGAAGTCAAAACATAATGAGACCGCTTTGTTGATGATCTGGCCTTTGAAGATTTTGAAAATGGACCCCTTTCTTCTTTTTCAAAGGTTAACGTAAGAGATGCAAGAGTTGATTTACAATATGAAATTTTATAAACCGACATTAGATGGCTTCTTGTTAATACGCATCAACAATTAGACATATTTCTTCATAAATCAATTTTGTAAATCAATGTTTGTGATTTGAATAGAAAAGAGTGAGTTAATCCTCAAAGGATCACTCCAAAAATATGATGAAGGCTCATCGCCAATTGGCAATCACAAAAATTTAAGAGAGTATTGGAGTTATCTGTCTTCTTTAGTTATCTTCTCAACAGGAAAGACATAAGCCAATGGAAATCACTCTCTCTCTTGATTATAAGTTGCACAAAGTGAAAACAGATGATGCAAAGGAGATCAAATTCACAACAGCGCGATATCACAAAGCGTAGGTTTCTTTAAATTTGTCAATGATCATTTTTTCTGGAATTGCAAACGAATACCTAGCCGTTTGCAGATTTTACTAGTCTATATGCAAGGTATAATGCATATGATACTCCATGTCTGCACTATGGATAAATTGTTTGAAAATATCAGCAGAGGTCATTAATTTTATACCTTGATTTGCCTCTGCACACTCCATGGCTAAATCAATGCCTGATTTCTTGTATCCAATGATGACGACTTTCTTGCCCTTGAGCAATTCGGTCGCAGCTTCATGGTCGAGCTTGGAGTAGTCGATGGTGTGCAATACTTGGCCGTGAAATATCTCAGGGCCTTTGTCGTGTGGGAAACTAGGGATCTTTGGTATGTCCCCATATTTGCCGATGCATATCACCAGGAACTCGAAAGAGTGCCACTGATGTAAATCAAAACAGCATAAGAAATTTATTCGTATAGGAATGCTATTTCAAACATGATACTTCAGAGAAATGTAAAATGAATCATGCATGCACACCTAGTCCATGATGGGCTAGGCGATTTGAGTCATCAAATCTAATGGATCTCACATGAGCTTATTTGTTGGCTCGGATTATGTGGTTCATTATGGACTGGACGAAAAAGGAAGAATTTCACCATCTTGCTTAGAAGCAGTTTTGGAGAACCTTCAGTTGGTCAGCTTTCAAATTTATGCTTGTGTAATAAACTATAGAAAAAACAAAGTTTGCTTGAGGCCTAAATTAGGAAGATTGAATAGACAACCTGGACACTCGCCGATTCATGAGTTTGGACGGCAACCTCCCAGACCGGCTGCCCAGGCAACAAACTACCATAATCTGTCAAATTATCCGTCGGCTTCCTATTGCCGACAAAGCGAACCTCCACAACTTTTGAGTGAAACCTGATGAGCTTTATCAAGTCAAAGCGGGTGGCATACGCGTGCAAGTAATCGAGGATCTGGACATGAGAAGGGAAGCTTGAGTTGTCTCGGTCGGGCCAAGGGAAATCCGAGAACTCGTAGTCACAGCGAAGAGACTGAAGCTTGGTGGAATTGTAAGAGCAATGTTTCCAAACACCCCCAATTGAGCCACTGGCCTCAAAGACAATTGGGTTATAGTGGGAGAGTTGTTTGGCCGCGGCTAAACCGCTAACACCAGCACCGAGGATGGCGACTCTCGGGTTCATGACCGTAGGGTTTTGCAAAGGGTCCATGCCGGAAAGAATGCTTGGAATCGGCTTTGAATTCCGACAGGACAGAGAGGTGGGAAATGCTATAATGGGGGGTTTCGCTATTGCCTTGTGAAAGCTATTAGCAAGGCGGTGGTGAATACTTATGCATGCAAATGCAAGGCTTTTATAGACTTATGCATGAGATGTTGACTTTTCTTTTCTTTTCTCTGTTTTCATTCATATTTTCTGTTCCTCCGGTTCTTGTGGTGAGCTTGCATGAAATAGCGTTAAAAGCACGTGGAGTGGACGAGCGAGAGAGAGAGAGAGAGAGAGAGACCATGCAATTGTAGAGAAGAAAGGGAGCTTTTGTATCTTTAATAATGTTCAAACTACAATTTAGGGCATGAACAGTACTTAGAGAAGAAGGGGAGCTTTTGTATCTTTAATAATATTCAAACTATAATTTAGGTTATGAACGGCAGCTGTTTGAAGTTGGTTCGTCATGAAGAGGAACTTTCGGTCATTCGCGAGCTTTCCTCTAAATTGCAGAGGCGGTCGAAGAAGTTCTATGTTCCTTCAAAACCAATTAAAAAATGATAATGCATACATGTATCTTCTCGCTCCCAGCTTCCTAGTCATCACTGACGATGTAAATCACCGATCGAGAGCCCATGAGATAAACAACTTTAAATCTTTAGTGGGTAAGTTACAAGTTAAATATTCATGAGTTTCTGCTAAATATGGAACTATCTTTCTGTGAGATGACTTGGAATTTGACCAAAGAACCATTCAGCAAGAATTGAAGATTTCAGAGCTACCAGAAAGAAAGAATAAAAGATGAAACCTGACCACTGTGATGGCGAAATTTCTAGCTCTTTTCACACAAAAATTGTGTTCGACAGTCTGATAATGATCAAGACTCTCGAGGGTCGAAGTTCAGTTCAAGGTTCATTTGAAAATAGTTTTCAGGCAGTTCTTTTCAATTTTCCTATTGGGAATACAAAGCTGGAGCAGCATGGGTGCACTGAGTACCCACGCGGAGCGTTAATTCTTCATGCATAAGAGCAAGTGTGTCTGAACGGGAGACAAAACATCATTCGGATTTCAAAGCATGAGAATTTTGGAGTAAATGCTTTTGAACGATGTGCCCCATTTTCTGGAAAGTCCATCATAGCACGAGTATCATGGTTGTTGAAGTGGGTTTCTGTCACAATAAACTAAATCAATCAATCAATCAATCAATTTGATGTCAAAATTTCCGCAATTTGAAAGTGAGATCCATGCATCATATCTTGTAATATTCAAGATCGCAATAATCCATCGTATGTATTTCCAAGATTCCGACAACCATGACGAAACTAGAGATGCCCTATGATAGCAATGGGGCGGCAAGATGTGGAAGACAGCTCTAAGACACTAAAGATCAATTGACAGAACCTTAAGGAACATCCCTATGGGGGCAAAGCATGGCATGAACAATGAACGGAACGGGTCTCATCTCAACTCTTTAATATAAAAAGCTCTGAACAAGAAGTCAGGTCTATCTGGCCTGTGAAACTCCATCCCAGATTTCCACTTTTCTAGTTTGACCAATCACTCAATTATCAAGACTGCCTTGTCAAGTGCAAACCCTAATGAAACATTATATTAGAAAGGCGCATTGCTTGACTTAGAAAGCTGAAAGGAAAAGGGTATCACGAAATCGAATTTTCTTGACCATGGAAAAGAATCTAATCACCACCCGTTTCTACCTGGAGCTTATTGATATTGTGAAAACCCCGTTCGGCGAAGTCAAATCTAAATATGCATGGAATATTAAAAATGGGGAGGGCGGACACGGTCGTGCAGACGGGACGATCTGCAGAGATTTGATGGTTCTTTTAATTGGAAAGATCCGAGAAGATGAGGACGCAGCTCAGAAGAAGTTGTGTTAGCCTGCGCTTTCAAGTTAACTTAGATAACTCTCTGCCCTACAACAAAGATATTGAACGATTTAGGCAGCATGCTATGCATGTCCAAACGCAAATTTTCTCTTTGAAGTCAAAGTCTTTCGTTCTTGATTCAATGGTTTCCATTCCCAATGGACAATGAGAATTAGGCGTTGGATATTCGAGGACCTTATTTATCTAATTAAAAAAGGGGCTCCTTTTACTTAGTCTTGCACTTCAACTACTTCTATCGGCCAAATTCTTTTTTTTTTTTTAGGGTCTTTATGAACCATTTACCACGCAAGGGTATATGAAACTTAATTCAATTGAAGGCCCGTGGGATTCGACTTTTATTGGAAAAGATGGATAACCAGAATGAGGCAGGAGTTGACAATTTCATGGTCGGTACTTCAAAGTTCAAAGCTTGGACTCGACGCCGGCAGTGAGCATTATTTTCCCCTCAATCAAGCCGGCCCATCTGAGGTTCACCAGTTTCGAAACATGCGGTAAAGTCGTATGCCGTGGTTGGAGGGGATTGAAAGGTTCTGGACATTAGAAAGAGATCAACTATTATGTTAAATGCATGTTAGAAAGTCCAACCCTAAGTTGTTTGATGGAGAGAGATAATATGAATATAAGTAGCGTATAGAATCCGTTATCAAGTAACCTAGGATGATATTTCAACACCCTCTCTTACATGCAAGCCAAATTGGCAACAACAAGTGGATGTGACTATATAATGTGAAATTTGACTGACGAGGATGGATGTGCACACGTGAAATAAAATATAGTGGTGGCTCTTATACAAAGTGGGAATTTGTAGTAGAAGAGAGAAAAATGTAATATTATGGACATCTCCAATATAAGAGTACAAGAGGTGTCCTAGTTTTTGGCTTGTTCTAATGGTTAGTCTTGTCCATGGATTCTGCACATGACAATATTTAGAAGATAAATGAATGTCAAAATCAAGTTCATATTATTATCTTACGGAAATCGAATTTAGTAAGAGCTTAGGAACTAGGAAGGTAAAATGTTTTCTATGTGGCTAACTCTCATTTATGAATTATCGGCTATGTGAATAGTAATTGCATGTGATGTGAAGGATTTTAACTAAAACAAATTAGAATTTGCAATCGTGATTGCAACATGCAAAGCCAAAAAATCATGTATCAAAAGTACCCAAGGCGACAAATATAGCTAAAGCACTAGGGACAGAGGAGCTAGAAGTATCAAATTCTTGAAAAAGGGAACTAAGATCCTGTAAAGATGACATGGAAGACAATCCAGTTGAAGAAACGCCCATCATAGCAGCAATGGCAGATCGACATGCATGTGAACCTTAGCTTCAAGATTGATTGTTTTGCTCGGTAGGCTAAGGTTGTACACAACTAGATGTCATATGACCACGTCAGCAACATTACTTCCAAAATTTATCCATTATATGCACTTTACTTAGTAACCGGTTAGAAATCTCCAAATTTGATTGGACTAGTCTAATAAAACCAATAAATGTTGTTTAGTGGCTGATCAAAGCCTATCAACGACGCTTAACTCCGGGCAATGGCTAACATGGCAGGCTGACGTCAAGGTCGGTGGCAGACTAGTGCACATGACGTGTGAGGCTGACATCAATTGATGTCAAACATCAAATAAGCATTTGGCACGTGGGATACCAAAGACACATGGATCTCCTGACCAGGAGAAAATATTGGGTGAGTAGAATAGTCCACGTAGGACAATGCAGCTCACCATTCAGCGATGGACACGTGTTTATCCGGGCCCACAATCCGAATTTACTGCACTGCTCGCCCTCTCTCTCCTCTTTCTCTCTGTCGATCCGGGCCCACAGAGTAGACCCTCTCTGTGCTAGAGAGAGAGGGAGGCTCTCTATGTTAGCAAACCTCTCCTTTTTCTCTTTCCTCGTTGAAAAAAATCGCTTTGTTCTGCTCTCTCTCCCCTCTACGAAGCCCTCAGTGCTAGTGAACCACGATGCCGACACACCTTCGCCGGTTGCCTCCGCCATCGCTTTTTCGAGCCCAGCCGTTGCATTTTTCACTCTTCATGACCTCCGCTCCGCTCCTCTCCTCTCTCTGTCTCTCTCTCTCTCTCTCCTCCACGAAGCACACCTTGCTCGTGAATGCCGACCGCCTTCGCTGTCGCCTCGCCAAGCCCCACCGTCATGTTTTTCCCTCACTCTTCGCAACCTCCACTCTGCTCTTTCTCTCTTTCCTCTGCAAAGTGTCCCTTTGCTCGTGAACCATGAACACCTGCAATGGAACAAGGTGATTTTTTTTCTCCACGCAGAACGGAAGAGAAACAGTGATGGGATATAGAGAAAGAGGAGAGAGGAGAGAGGGTTTGCTGTGGGTCCGGATTGAGAGAGAAAGAGGAGAGAGGGTATGCAGTGCAGTAACTTCAGATTGTGGGCCAGATGAACACGTGTCCATCGCTGAATGGTGAGCTGCATTGTCCTACGTGGACTATTCTACTCACCCAATATTTTCTCGATATTGAGTGGAGCTCGTTTGCCAGCGTGGCAAACGGGAAGAGTTGTCGGAGATTGACACGTGTCCTGCGGGCCCATTTCGTCAGTCCAGGCCTCTGACCCTCTCTCTTCTCTCTCGACCCGATAACGCGTTCCGTTAAAAGAGCGAAAAGAATTTCGCTCCATTTATTAAACCCCATTCAAAATTCAAAACTATTCACGTTCTCTCTCCTCTGCCTCCGCGCTTAGTCAATCTGTTCCCTCTCTCTTGAATCTGCGAGCGAGCCACCACGCCTTCGCCTCCGCCTTGCCACTGTCGCCTCCCCGAGCCACCATGCCGACGCGATCTGCTGGGGGACCACGACGCCGACATGCCCCCGCCGTTGCCTCTCGCAGCCGCCGCGCCAATGCCGACGCGTTTTGCCCTCACACTTCGCAACCTCTGCTTTCCCGACGCCGCCTCCGCTCCTCCTCCGCTGTCGCCTCTCGAAGTCCCGCTTCACCGTCGTCTCCCGAAGCCCTGTCTACGCCGTCGCGTCGCTCTTCAGAGTTCGAACCTTCCGATCTCTCCCTGCACGTTCTCTGCGAAGTTAGAGGTAAATTTCACGTCCTCTTCCCTTTTATCGTTCAGATTTCGCTTCGAGTTCTTGAGATAGTTGTTGCGATTAGACTGGGATCGATTGGTGTTACATTGTGGTCTGGTGATACTTGCCCCTCGGAAGGATTGTGAGAGAAAGAGTGAATTTTGGTCAGACGTGGATGAAGCGAAGCTGCTATTCTCCAGTTGGCTCACGGCCATTCCAAAATAAAAGGGCACCCGTTTGCTTTCTGAAGAGGTAAATTTTCGTTTCCATTAGTCTTAGATGGCCTTATTTGTTTATTAGTTTTGCAAAAAGCCAGGTCTCTAGACTGGCATTGATTTTATTAACTTGCCCTAATCAATGCAAGTGAAAACCATTAGCTGCAAGCTTCAAAATGCTAACTTGGGCTAGAGTATTATTATTTTTGTGAGGTATTGTTGTTGTAAGAGAGAATAGGCCATGTTTTTCTCCTAGCAAATGGCCAGGTTGGCCCATGAGTGTAGTATTAACCTCTCTTATTATATGTGCACGTCGGGATGTATATTGGCAATAGCTTCAAAAATGCATGCGCCCAGTCTGATGACTGATGATGATTCCATGTAGTTTGATCTGATGCATTATTGTCTTTAGAACCTCGCATTTTGTTGGTTTAGACAATAGTTTCTGTTATGTTCCTCTCTTGCACCTAGATAAACACATCAAAAAGGTAGTGGGGAACTCGACGAGGATTGAGCAAGGGACAATGTCTTCCGTGCTTGTCATGCTGAGTATTACTTGACCTCTTACCACTAGCTCTCTCATTGTCGTGATTATTTAGACCTACCGTTAAACTGATTGTTGGAGCATCCACTGAGATCAATAGTAAAATAAACAAATTATGTCAGTTAAGTAGAGAAAAAATCTAGATTTAAACAGAAAGGCAATTTCATGATCCTAGTGGAATGAATTTTCATAAAACCTCTAATCTAAAAGCCAATTTATAGATAGGCGTTCTCAAATTTTTTGCTTGTTTGTTCCCATCAGTCTTAGGTGATTTTTTTTAACAGAAAGGGACTAATATATGGGACAACCTTAGTATCTAATCCTTAGGACCCTCTTTCCTAAGTGAGAGTTTTTGAGATGGAAATTAATTGGTTTTTCATGATTTTGCAATTTGTCATAGATGGAAGAAAGTTTAACTTTACCAAAATTATCAACTTATACAAATTAAAAAATTTCTTATAAATCACAAATGCACATTCTTATGAGAGTTACACGTTGATATACCATTCGGGTCATGCAAAACTATCTTTGAGTTCTTTCAGATGCTTTCAAATAAATATCTGTTTTCTTTGTCATGCTTTAAAAGTGCAAGAAGAATTGCATGAGTGAGCATCTAAAAAAATAAAAAAAAATGTTCGATCACAAATTCTAAAATTGATTGATATGACATTTGCGTTCAAGGTTTTAACATAAGCTAGAATTAATTGGTTGATATGTAAGAGCGTGAGTGATTGTGTTCAAAAAATGTTTGTTCTGTATTTCATTAGGAGAGATAGGTGTTATCTTTTCTGTCATCTTGCAAAACAACCCTAAGGGGTGAATTTAAGTGGAAGATGGTGATGCTTTATTTTAGCTGACACTTTTTGACATAATAAGGAAAGAAGGTTATAGACTCTCCCTCTCGTGAACACGCATGCGCGCACATGCAGCCAAAACTCCCTTAAAGACACAAATGAGCAATTCTTCTTAACCGTGATCACTAATGGTACTTATTGAGTTGCAATTAGAATCTCATATGCATTTTTGTACTCAGTTAATAGTTTAGAGCTAGTAATCATTCTTTTATCCTTGAAGGCTTTAGGGCTAGAAAAGTTCTGCCTTTTCTGTTTCCATTTAGCAAAAAGCTATTAGTTTCAAGAGTCTCCTCTTCCATTTACATATAATCTTATTGATTACTCAACTTATCTCTATTGATTTCTTATTAAATTTGAGAATTTCTTATGCTTTGCTATGTAGTATCATAATTATTTGTTCTGTTATGCTGGGTCCCAACATTTTCATGACATTCCATATTTTTAGTGCCTTTAGCGCTTGTACAGTGAGATGCATAATGTATGGGTTCAACAGCCTAAAGCACCTTTCAACCATCCTTGCGATTGTCATGAAAAAGGGGGGTCATGTGGAAGATCATTGTAGTGGCTAGCTCAGGGATTGCAAGAATTGTCAACACGTATCGAGACAACATCCGCCACTTCCCTCCCTCTTAATTTGTCAATTTGTCTCACTTTTTGTTTAGGTGTGAACATCTGGAATTGAAATTCAATTCATTGATCTACTTAAAAAGAACTGTAGTCTCCTTTGAATGTGGATCTTAATATGCTTAAGCTTGTAATATAGAGTGCAACTTCATGAATTGTTGAGGCGCAATACTATAGCCGCTCGTAAGGAAATTAAAAATTGTCCTTTTGTCTTTCGTAGCCAGGTTTGCAAGTATCTTACTGACTTTGATGCTTGCCTGTATAGATTAGGCTAGACACCTCGGGCCTTACTACTATGAACTTGCCGTGGGGTTCACTAGGTTCAATGTCTTGGTTTCTAATTCTTAGTTCTTCATTTCTCTATATTACCAAATCGCATGATATGTCCGTGAGCTCAAACATACAAGTTGATATGTCCACAAGCTCAAAGTTCATCCAACGAGTCCAACATCTAGAGCAATTGAAAGTCCAACACAAATGGACGCACCAAAGGAATCGTGTCCCCAGAGTGGGGAGGAGAAAGCCTACAAGGTAATCGAGACTATTGTTCTTGTCTCATGTTCAAACTTGCACACCAAATTGCGTTTGAGTTTTGTGAAGATAGGTGCGAAGAAAAAACTCTAACCAGTATGCTTAGAACAAAAGTTTCCTTACTGCTCGAGTATTGACAAGCAATTTGATGTTGTGTAGTTCACAAATGGAGTTCTTGTGATACCGCATGTTTACATATTCAACGCCGTACAAAGAATTACAAGGACAAAAGAAAAGAAACTGCAGGAACCTCCAAAAAGAACAACTCCATGCACCGAAAATGAAAAATTTGAAACAGTATGACTTCGCTCTGTGTACAGGCACCAAAAGAATATCACGTATTCTTTTCATTATCTTCTCAAACCACACACCTCCCTTGCATATTCTCCCAGCCACATCTCTCTAGCTTCTAAAGCATACCTTTATTGCCCCTACGTCATAGGAGGAACATTTGAGTGACGGAGATTGCGAACACTCCCTGAATTCTTCAAAGCCATCCACCAGGGATGTTGTGGGGTTTGTTGCCTTCCATAACTCTATGTACACAATAGTAAACAAAAGCATGACATGGGATCACCATGTCTTTACCTAAAGGGTGTTCCACTTTATCAAGAGGAATGTGGATTCCTTTGAGCCATTCAGATTCGTTTGACTCTATCAATGACATCCAAGGCCTTTTAAAACTCTTACGTACTCTTGCTCAATTTGTCATGCTTCTTCAACCTAGCCTTGAAGTCGAAATCCTAGCTCTTACTGATTCCCAACTGCCGTTTTCTCTCACTTATGTCTTGCAACATCTTTTAAGTCTTCAACAGTAAGTAAAGGTGAGCAGGCTTTGGCAGACGGGTCTTTAACATCATTGCTTGATTTATCCAGTGACAGGAGGTTTCCTGTTTACCTCAAACCTGTAATAACACACCACATCATCTATGTTTAGCATGAATTTACCACTATGGAGTTCCAGGTGGAAGCAGCGGTTAAAAAAATTACAGAAAGTACTGATAAATTCAACTAACCCAGTATTCACCCATTCACCAACCCATCTGAAGCCATGATGAGCTTTGCTCCAATCAGAAACAGAAACAGATATATCAAAAGAAACAAACGCACGCTTGAAAGCATATGAGGTTGGTAGTGCGGATATACTGGCCATCTTAGTTTGTTGTGTTTGTGGCCATTGGAACAAGCCATTGGATGTTTGCGATAGAGAGCTGTACAGAGACAAGCTATATGAAACCTTCTCAAAGCATTGCCCACTCAACGGAAGAAGCTCGAGAAACAGACTTTGAATTTACTATTTTGGATCAATAAAAAATAAAATGCATTCAGTTTCTTAAACAAGAAAAGAATGATTATAAGATAATACCTCTTCTTTGACATGAGAAGAATGAATTCTGGAGCACAAAGACGACTTTATACTAGGTGGCAAACTCTGATTCATAAGAATCCCTCAGATTGGACAGCATAGAGTTGGATCAAGCTACCTGATTGGATCAAAGTATGCTCCATAAATAGACTTAAATATGTGATTCTCTCATAGTTCATTTGATACTTTCAAAGAATCATGAATTTTTCTCGGCTAATACTCCAGATCAACACAGTTTAAGGCAAACCTAGCAATTTTATAAACTTTCTTCCAAAGACTGTGAGATCATAGAGCTTGGAAGACCTGCTTCGTTGAATGACATTCAAGCCATAAAAACCTGCCGGCAAGGGATTCTACATCTATGAAATGAAGTTCATCTATGTTTCAGTTTGATAAACAGATAAGCTAAACAAATAAGCACAATATAACAGAGCCTAATTTGACAGGAGCTATGCAAATGCTGCCCAAATCCTCATTGTTGCAACAAAGCATCTATATACATCATCTTGGCCAAAAAAATGTTGATTTAACACCTGACCTTTGACTTGGACGCAACCCTTCTGTTCTTTTACAAAGCTTATCAAGATCAGGAAAAGAAATCGCATAACAGATTCAAGACGACAACATTTAGGGTCTTTAGTAGCTGCCGTTGAAGCCACACCATAAACCCACAAGCAAGAAACTAAATGAAAGCGATTGCCTAGTGATGTCATACTTCAATGCATGCTTCGCCATACTACTCATTTCAAGAACCTTCAACTTGAGAACCCTTCACCGAATTTTCCTCAAGTAAAGCTAAAAACCAACACAAGATCACTAGGCAAAAGCTAATTGATGTCGTACTTCAATGCATGCTTCGCCATACTACTCATTTCAAGAACCTTCAACTTGAGAACCCTTCACCGAATTTTCCTCAAGTAAAGCTAAAAACCAACACAAGATCATCGAACTTACTCTGCTGGAGCGATGCACGACCTCTTGGGTTGACTTGGTAGACTTGAAGAAGAGGAGGCTGAAGCTCTCTTTGCCATGGACGCAGCCTCTAAGACTAATGGAAACGAAAATTTACCTCTTACTTCAGAAACGCAAACGGGTACCCTTTTATGTTTGGAATGGCCGTGAGCCAACTTGAGAATAGCAACTTCGCTAAATCCACGTCTGACCAAAATTCACTCTTTCTCTCAGCAATCCTTCCGAGGGGCAAGTATCACCAGACCCACAATGTAACACCAATCGATCCCACGTCTAATCGCAACAATTATCTCAAGAACTCGAAGCGAAATCTGAACGATAAAAGAGAAGAGGACGTGAAAATTTACCTCTAACTTCGCAGAGAACGTGCAGGGAGAGATCGGAAGGTCGAACGCTGAAGAGCGACGGCGACAGCGTAGACAGGGCTTCGGGAGACGACGGTGAAAGCAGGACTTCGAGAGGCGACAGCGGGAGGAGGAGGCGGAGGCGGCGTCGGGAAAGCAGAGGTTGCGAAGTGTGAGGGCAAAACGCGTCGGCATCGGCGCGGCGGCTGCGAGAGGCAACGGCGGGGGCATGTCGGCGTCGTGGTCCCCCAGCAGATCGCGTCGGCATGGTGGCTCGGGGAGGCGACAGTGGCAAAGGCGGAGGCGAAGGCGTGGTGGCTCGCTCGCAGATTCAAGAGAGAGGGAACAGATTGACTAAGCGCGGAGGCAGAGGAGAGAGAACGTGAAATAGTTTTGAATTTTGAATGGGGTTTAATAAATGGAGCGAAATTCTTTTGGCTCTTTTAACGGAACAGCGTTATCGGGGAGAGAGAAGAGAGAGGGTCAGAGGCCTGGACTGACGAAATGGGCCCGCAGGACACGTGTCAATCTCCGAAGACTCTTCCCGTTTGCCACGTTGGCAAACGAGCTGCACCTAATATTTTCTCCGCATGTTAGAGCGTATTGGAAAGGGTTGATCACATGTTGAATTTTTTAATTTGTATTAATCGCGTGTCCAAATATGTTGGATACGATGTTCGGAAAGTGTATGGGCTTTTTAATTTTTATCCCTTAATTTGCAAGATGTATTTAAAAAGAAAAAAAAGAAAGAGGTAATTTTTTTTTATTGTGAAATGAAATTTAAAGTGTGTTTTTTTTTTTGGTATTCTCTCAAAGAAATTTTACAATTCTCAATGCATGGATTTCTTTTTGTAATGTGTAAGCATGATTTTAGATATTATACTATTCAAGATTAAATATGTTAACAAATGTACAGAGAATACTCCGAGTTTTGAACGAGTTTTCCATCTTTCTCGTCATTGGATTTATTTATTCGAAAGCAGAACTAAAGTTGCAGATAATTATTACTCAAAAGTCAAAGATCGATATGCTTGACGAAAAGTCACAAGTTGGGTGACGACTGCAAATGTTTCGTGGAAGGTCCGGTTCTCGCAAGGAGAAAATATTAGGTGGGCCACGCCAAGTCATCGTAAACCGGCCCAATGAGGAAGTGAAACGTCTCTCCACGTGGCATCTGGGTCCACCTTCCCCTCCTTCAAATTTTTGCGCTCTCTCCCTCCATGAATTGCGTACGCCGCCCAAAAGACCCCCATTCTCTCCTCTTCTCCTTCTCTCTCTTCAATTATTCAAAACTCTCTCTCCTCTCTCTCTCTTATACATGTTCCAAAGAAAAAAGAAACCTGGGCTCTTTTCTTCAAAATACTCTCCCTCTCTCTCTCGTGCCCAAGCACCCCATCGTTGCCGGTCGGTAGAGGTGTCAAAAGGGTGGATCAGGTCGGGTTTGGGTCGGGTCGAAAATTATCCAACTCACATCGACCCATTTAATCTGTTTTGACCCATTTTCATGCAATATAAATTTGATAACCCATACTCGACCCAACCCGACCCATACCTAACACATATTAATATTTAACTTAATTTAAGAAAATCTACTTCTACTTATTTAGTCCACTTTAAATTTTTCACAAATAAATTATTTGAATAAAAATTTCACATCAAATTTATAAAGTAAATTAAATAATAAAAAAATTAGTAAATAAAAAAATGTGGATATCTCTAAATTGAAATAGTTTGAGAAAAATAATTTTTAAAAAAATTGATTTTTTAATTATTGTTAAGTGAATCTTATCGAATTGGCATTGAAGGTCGAGTACGCATAGAGGAGAGCATGGAAGAAGAGAGATGATGGGTCTACCTAATAACTCACTAAACCCATATTTAACTTCTACTTGACCCATATTTGACCCATTTAACTAAAAATGGGTCATAATATGGGTTTATGACCCATATTGACACCTCTACCGATCGGCCCCCGAGCTCCAAAGCATCGCCTCTGGCACATTGCCTCCGCCTCCGCTATCACCTTCAGGAGTCACTTTCACTCTATCGCTCCCAAAAGCCCCCACCGATGGCATTTCAATCTCAAATCCAACGCCTCCGTCACGCCACTCGCACGACACTTCCGTTGTTGCCTTTAGGAAGCACTCCCTCTCTCTTGTCCCAAGAAGCCCCCACAGGTCACATCTTGAGCTCGTATCCACCTTTGGCACGTCGCCTCCGCCTCCACCCTCCTTCTTAGCATTCCTTTTGCCTTGCTCTTTGAGTTTGGAGGCAAAGCGCGAAGGAAAATGTCCAAAACACACAAATGTCAAGCGTGGGGTTTATAATTAGCACAAACTTTTTTTTTTGTCTAAAAAAAAACACCAACTTTCACTTAAATCCCAAAATTTGCCCCTCCTAGTTTAGATCCATTGATTGTCATTAGCAATAAATCCATATGTGCTTCCTGGCTGGATTAAAGTACTATTCATTGTCTTTTTGTTTGAGCCACAGTTTAAAGAATAATGATGAAGCTATTCATCATATCCTACACTTCACTAACAAGTAAAAAATATCTCCATATTAATTTTCTCTAGCCAAACTTCACCATTTTGTAGTAATATCAAGCTATAGACCACCACCCATTGAGAGAGACCATTGAGGTGATCCATCAAGCTCATGACTAGAACATTTTTTTTCCTGAAACAAGGCTGATTTCAAATAAAGAGTCAACAATAGAGGCTAAATTTGGAATAAGGATGAAATTTTGTGATTTTTTACTATATAAAAAAAAATTTAGGCCAGATTTGACACTTGACTTAAAATTGATACTTTTTTTACGAGACAAAAAGAGTTTAAGTCATATTCAGTGCTTTACCTAAAGTTGATGCTTGTTTATGAGACACAAAAAAAATGTAGGCCAGATTTGGCACTTAACCTAAAGTTGGTGTTTTTTTTTTTTTGGCAATTATCTCCCAAAGAAAATAGAAATTCTTCCTTAGAATTTTTACTTTGATTATGATAGATTACCTAATTGTTCACTACAAATATAAAATTGTAATTAAAAAAATAAAAATAATTATACTTAAGGCTCCATTTAACTTAATAAGTGAATTTCAATTCAAAGGAAAAGAAAGCATGAAGCTTAAATAACTTACTCAGTACACCCTTTAAAGGATTACATGGTGCAATTGGATCGAATAAGCCCTTAGGTAATAAATATTCAATCACTTGTGAACCTTTGGGTACTATTTTATTCAATGTTTGTTCAATTACTCAAATACCTACAAATGCAATGCAATGTGAGCATAGTAATGATATCCTTGAACATCCCAAAACTAACTGTCACCTTGCCAATAGTAGGAGATGTAAGGATTGATGCATAGAATAACTTTTCATGTAATTGATAATTATGTAAAGCAGCAAATAGTTTAGCTATTTGCTTTAAGCTTGAGCTTTCGTGCTCCTTTGGAAGTATACACTAAAGTCGAAGGTACAAATTTATTGTTCACATTAGTGTCAGTTATGTCACATAAGAAAACCGTATACATGTTAGCAAATCTCAATGAAAATTTGGCTGTAATGATTTTATTGGCAAATTGTTGAATTGTTTAGGACTAAATTGGTTAAATTAAAAAATTTAAAATTAAATCGATATATATATATACACACACGATAAGTTTGTAATTTTTTGGTAATTTTTCCTCGAATTGGTAGACGTGAAGAAGAAGGCTACTTATCAACGGAGACTCAAAGCATGGGAGTTAAACAAAAAAAAAAATACTCATTTATCTCAAGATTCTTTATTTAATTTTATGCACACTCTTGTAAGTGCCTCCATGGGAACTATTAGAATATTATGGGCTGGCTTTGGGTCCGCCTATCATGGACGGATTCGACATGGTCCAAATTTTAACATTTTTCACTTGTCCATGATGGGCTTGAGTTTAATCTTCATTTTTTGGTCAAAAGAACTTTTTGCATCACTAGTCAAACATGGATGACTAGTTTCTAAACATAAAATTTTTCAAAAGGGGGGAGGCTTATATAGCCAATTACGAGGATGGGTACCTTTTCGGTGGGCTTTCACTATTCAATCTACTAGTTGTTTGGCTTCATGGAGGACAATGGTCCATTTTAACTCTTTTTATCCATGTTAGGTAACTTTCCATTCCTCAATGAGGTTTTGGAGAACCCATGGACTGTGGCTTGTCCCTGATAAGAGCTCTAGCACTGATACGCTATCAATCCAAACCTCCCTGCGCAGAACAATTAAACACTTTAGTTCAGCTTCTTCGATCAGACATGGTAGAGCCTCTTTCATTGCTAGGGTTTGTTGACACCCGAATTTTTATTTATTTTGTTTTAATTGCCTATTTAACTTGCATCTATAAATACTTAATAATTTCTAGAAAAAAAATTCAAAAAAAAAATCGAAAAAATTCAAAAAGAAAATCGAATGGGCTGGTTCAGCCCAGCCCACTCATTTACCTTGCCTAGTTTTTTTATCTTCTTTCTCGTGGGCCTTTTTCCCTTTTATTTGGATTCCAGCCCATCTAGCTTGGGATTTCTCTCCAGCCCGGCCCCATTCCCCCAGGGATTCTGGTCTCCCTCATGGACACAAAAGGGAGAGGAGCGCAGGAGAAGGGAGGAGTCGACGACGCCATTCTAGCGCGACTCCCCCACCGCGGCTGACGTCAGCCGCGTGACGCCAGCGAGGGAAGATTCCCTTGCTGCGCGGTCACGCGGCGGAAGGCAGAGAGATCGAAAAAAAGAAGGAGAAGACCGGCGGCAGCAAGCGGGACGAGACGTTTGTCCGGCGAACCCCCCCTCTCCCGGGGGGGGGCGATTTGAAGAGAAAGAAACAAGAGCGAGGCGGAGGAGGGGAAGAGCTTCTTCCCATTTTTTTTTCTGGGTTCTCGGGCGACGATTTTGGGGCGGTCTTACCGGAAGGGGGAAGAGGATTTTCAGAGAAGCAGAAGCAGAAGTGAAGATCTGGAAGAAAAGCGAAGCAAGCTGGTTTTCTGATGCTTGGAGGAGAGACAGACAGAGAGAAAAGAGAAGGACGGCGAGGGATGAACAGCGGAGGAGAAGACAGCAACGACTCCGTTCGGACGCGACTCCCAGCCTCGGTGACGTCGGCCGCGTGACGCCAGCAAGGGAAGATTCCCTTGCTGCGCAGTCGCGCGGCCTGGAAGGATGATGATCTCCGGCGAAGGTGGTTCTGGGTTTTTGGGGGAGGTCTGTTATGGCCTTCGGATCGGCAGAAAGCGGAGGGAGAAGAGCTCGACGGAGCAGATCCGCGAGAGAGGGAGCTCGAAAATCTGGGCAGGAAGAAAAACGGAGGAGCAGAAGCAGATCTGAGCAGCGAGAGGAGAACAGATCTAAGAGAGAGGGAGGGCCGACGCCGCTGCTGCTCAACCATCCACAACGGACGCCATCACCATTCGACCAACCCCAACGCCGCTCGTGCACCATCCCCTATCGTCGGTTGCGCTCAAGACCGCCGTCCGTGCTGTCCCACGACGGAGCAGCAGCAAATCCGCGAGAATACAGAGGCACGAAGACCAGAAAAAAGGAAAATGCAGGAATAGAAGAACCGGACAGATCTGATGAAGAGAGATGGAGCCGCGAGGGAGAGAGTTGCGGCCCGAACGCCGTCGTCTTGTCGGCTG